>JAZKJV010006955.1:0-158159 GCA_037367405.1 Ottelia alismoides | reverse complement strand
TATAAAAATTATAAGTTGAAAAATTCCAAAAAAATTATCTCTTGTGTATTTCAGTATCTTTTCACTTCTATCCAAAAATCACTAAAAAATTCATAGTAAAAACCTTAAAAATTTGAAAACTCTAAAAATCTTCAAAAAAATCTTAAAAATTCTACAAAAATTTTAAAAATCTAATTTTCGTCTCATAATTTTCCTTTTCTATTATCTTTAGTTCAAAATTAATTTGGAGAATTTTGTTACTATTTGATATTTTATTTCTCCATTTTAGTTGCAGCTTTTTATTTCATCTACTGTTTTCAGTATTTTGACTTTAAAAATATCAAAAAAATTAGGAAAAATCTAGAAAAATCACAAAAATAATAGAAAATTATAAAAAGCCCAAAAGCATTTTATTTTCTGATTTTTTGAGTATTTTTACCTATTTTTATAAAACCCTATCCCTCTCTTTTTTATATTGTGTATATATTCTATTTATAGGAAAATAAAATAAAAAAATATAAAATATAAAAAGAAATATAAAATCAGTAAATTAAAAATCAAAGTATAAAAATATAAAATCAAAAATCAAATAAAAATTAAAAATTAAAAACCCACAAAAATTTGCACATTTGTAGGCATTTGATCACAGTCACATTTTTGCACATTTTTGTCCGATCTATCTTGCTTGCTCCCTGTGTTCGACCTCTACACACTTGCACACTATACACATTTTTGTAGAGTTATAATAAATTTTAACTCCGCACCGCTTTTCATTGCTTGATTTCTACTGTGGGTTAATTGTTGATTGTATCCGGAATTGTGAGCGGTCAACGCATCGACTGTTGATCCGCCTTGTGGATCAATATGACCGCTCGATTTTTGGCTTTATCAGATGGCACCGTTGTCGGGGAGCAACAACGCATAGATCAGCTTTTTTCTTGATTGTGATATTTGTCTATATTTTGCTCATTTAGTTGATATAATTGTTTGACTTGTCTAATCATCTTCTCTTGTTGACTTTGTGCGAGGAACCACAGATCAAGGGAGGCGCTCTACTCAAGGCGCCTGGTGATTTAGCCAAAATTCACGGAGTCTAAAAGTGGTGTCTCACACAAGGCGGAGACAACCGTCGTTGTGACGACTCACGATAAACTCTGGACTAAAATCAATAATTAACCCACACTAAAGATCAATAAATTAGAAATAATGTGGAGTTAAAATTTATTTTTAACTCTGCACAAATGGTGTATAGTGACAAGTATGCAGAGAGTTTGAACACAGGGAGCAAACATGGTAATTCACAAAAGTGTGCACAAGTGTGTGTGTGTGATGTGTCTACACTAAGCAAGCAATCAAAGAAAATTTTTGTGGGTTTTTAATTTTTTATTTTTTTATTTTAATTTTATTTTTAATTTTGTATTTTGATTTTTAATTTTCTGCTTTTTATAATTTATATTTTATATATTATTGTTTTTCCTTTTTTCGATATTGGAATATAAAAACAATGTAATGAAAGGCAAGATAAAATATTTATAAAAATGTGCAAAAATAACCAAAAATTCAGAAATAAAATCTTTTTGATATTTTTGGGATTTTTTACTGTTTTTGTGATTTTTGGGGATTTTTCAAAGTGTTTTTGGTATTTTTAAATAGTGAAATAAAGCAAAACAGTGGAAAATGTGCTGGCTGTGTATCAAATGAGAATTAAAATTAGCAAACAACAATCAAAATTTTTCATGCTATTTTTCAGAAAAAGAGAACAAAATAAAGAACAAACAAGAACTGAGTTTGTGATTTTTGGATTTTTCTTTGATTTTATATATTTTTTTGAAGTTTTTGAGTGTTTTTAAATTTTTAGTGTTTTTCTTTTGAGGTTTTTAATGAATTTTGGACTGACACTAAGATATGATAAAATAGACACATTTTCTAAGCTAGATAGTGTACAAAAAGCACGTTTTTTATTTTAAAAAAAAATATTAAAATGCAATAAGTATGGAAAATAAAAATCGTCCGTTTAAACTACTATGCAACAGGACACTTTATCTATTTTTGTGGAATTTTTGGGCTTTTCTAGATGCAAGAAATAAATGCAAGAAACATAAAGAAACTACACACTGGCAGGGGCATTAATGTAAATATAATAAAGATCAGGGGCCAGCGTGCAATTTGTACACAAAAATTTATACTGCAATTACATAGTTCTGGACCAAACGTTAATAACTAGAGGCGCAAGGGGCCTCCGTGCAAAATGCACACCTCACGTGGATGGGCATGTGAGGTGAGCAGGCGGAGGACTGAAATGCAAATCAAGTAAGTTCGGGAGGCTACTTATAAATATTACAAAATATATACGTAGCAGATGAAAGTTTAAATATTAATTAATAAATTACAAAAATGGGCGGGGTGAATATGCAAAATACCCAGGCTGATGGGAGTTTACTTGCCACGTGTCGCGATCTCAGAGCCCGATGACGGTACGCATTCCACGGCCAGGATTAGAGGGGGACTTGATGATCAACGGCTGGGGCGCGACGTCATCCAACGGCTGCTGCTAGTCCAGAAGAACACGGCCCGATCAACGGCTGCGGAGAGGCTTGGATGAACTCGCGAAGAACACGTCCTTGGCGAGTTTTGGCTCGATCAGACGCTCTCCTTCGACAGCCTGGGAAGCTCCAAGTTGGCCGGTAGGACTCCTGCAAGGGTCTTCTTGGTCCCGGAGGTGTCAAAAGAGGTCGGAGCTCACTGGAGGTCTCCCACGGCGTGAAGAGACTCCAGTCCACTCCGGCGACGACCAAAATCTCCTCCAGGCGCACGTATGCTCCAGGGACCTGTAAGAGAAGTTAAGAGGTCGGGGGCAAAGTGCCCCGACCCTGCAGCGGTGTGGTGGAGGCTGGGGACGTCAAATGGAAGCTCGCCGGAGCAAGCTCCGGCGAGGGTGGTGGCGAAAGTGATTGTGTTGATCTCAGGCGAACGGGGATTAGGGATGCAATCCTAAGGCTACTGAGAAGAAAAGCAATACAAGAAAATAAAGTAAATGCGTACCTCAAGCCCAGAAAAGGCGAGATAAATACCTCATGGCCGTTGGCCGGAGATGGGGGTGGAGACGCCGCCTTGCCTCTTGTCCGAGCCTCCTTCGTCGGCTGGAGGGAGCCTGTCACCCTCCTGGTCCGGAGCGCAACGCCTGGGGGTTCAAACTCGAGTCAAAGGGTTTCGAAAATTCAAAAGAGGGAAAGAGGGGGTTTTTGAAGCATGGCGAGGAGGGCTCCTTGATCGAGGTGCAACGGGACGGTCGATGGCCCAAAGCCCAAAGTAAACATAGGGCGTGTAAGGTCATCCATCAGGGAACAAAAGTCGTGAAGACCCTACATCGATTCGATGAAAGACCATCCCGCTAAAAATCCAAGAAAAAGGGTACCTCGACATATCCCGCAGTCACAGACCTGGGGTCAAGGAGTTGACCCCCGGTCAACGGATGGCGTGGCCTGATTGGGCCACGTCATCCGCAAAAAGACGGATTTTAAATAAAACTCTTGTAAATCAAATTAAAAATAATAAATGATTTAATTAATTTTAGGTTATTTAATGAAAAATGTTTATTATTTTATATAGTATTTTATTCTGATTTTTAATCATTTTTATGAGTTATATTTTTACAAGTTACCTTTATGCCCCTATGTAGGTATATTATCTATATACTTTATTACTTTTATTTTTATTTTGTATATTTAATTTTATTATTTTTATTTCTTATTTTATAAAATTATAAAATACTTTTATATATACAAATATATTTTTGTTTTATTTTTCTGATTCATTTTGTATATTTAATTAATTATGAGTAAGTATTGTATAGGTATAGGTATAGGCAGTGTACCTATGTGTTCTTTATACAAATATTTTTATTTGTATTTTCTTTGCATTTTTATTCTAATTTTAATGCACATGTATATTACAAGTAATATTTACATAATTATAAAAATACAAAAATACAAAAATAATGAATAAAGAATAAATTGAATATTTTAATCTGTACAAGTATACAATGAGGGTCCAAAACTCAACTTTCAAACCGTAGCCCCGCCAAATGCGAAACCACCACCTTTGGATAGATTATTTTATTCTATATACGATTAAAGGTGAATATGCTGCATTTGGAGTTGTCGTTTGTGAGATACGGGTCTGGGAAGTTGGGATTCTGGATTTTTATTCAGACCATAACTTTTTATCTGTACATTATTTTTCTGTGAAATCAATTTTGTATTTTTCTTTATCAAATTATCTACAATTTTCATGTACAAAGTTTCTTCATTTGATGTATAAAAAGTGGAACCAAAAATAGGTCCCAAAATGAATAAAGAATGAATAGAAATATAGGTATTTTCTCTGTATTTCTGACCTTATCTCCCCCTACTTTATTCCTTGTCGACCTATTCATCAAGATGCCTAGGTCTTGGGGTTTCAGGTCATAAAATATTTACAATATTTTATTCTTTTTCTTTTCTTTATTTATTCTATAATTTTGGCTTTAATTACAGTATTTTATACACTATATAGATGCACATGCATGAATGCTAAGATGGTGATTTTAATGCTATTTACAGGCATTTGCTAGGGTTTTTGATGCCAAAATGATAGAATAAAGATGATGAAATGTGGATTCATCACCCCCCTATACTTTACCTTTGCTAGTCACTAGCAAACACTTATGCAATAAGTGCAAAAAGAAAAAGAAAGAAAAGAAAAAGAAGAACTTGGTTTTTATCTGATTATCAAACTTGTCTTCGCAAAATCAAAGTTTGTAGCTTAAGTCGGACCTTTGGAGATTTAGTGCAGGCGGAACCTTAGTGAGAACCGTGTTTGAAATTCAACAGTCCTTGAGAATCCCAAAACTCTGCTCAAGTCTCCTCAATAGCCAGGTCAGAAATATCTCAATTCATACGCAAACTCTTACGACTATGATTCTGACTTGTACAGTGTAAGTGATGGTGGCTCTCCCCAACTAGAATGACAAAGAAACTGACTTCTCCAGTACGACAACCCAATGATTCCCCAATCCAGCAACTCCATCCTCGAGGAGCGGGGTATTCCCTTCTAAGTTCAAGTGGCAACCAGCTCAAGAGGAGGGGGTTAAGAGAAGAATGGACGGTAGCCAGTGTAGCTACCTATCCTGGGATGCAAGACCAGTGTAGTCAAGTCATCCTCCTGCTGGCTCACATGATATGACTTTGGAACTCAAACTTGCTTATTGACTTTGTACATACGTGCAGGCTTTTTTTTGTACATGCCTGAACTCTCTTTTTTTTTTGAATACTATATACAGTAGCATTTACATAAGGAGTTTTTCCTCTTGAGCCAATAGACTATCCCTCTTTTGAAGCTTTATCGCAACCCACAGCCTCCTGTCTTTAGACTTCCTAATCACTGGACGGGTTGGGGTGCACTTCCCTCCCTAGAGGAGGACAAACGTTTCCACTTGTGTGCGTCTCATACCGGCAAATCCAATCCCCTTACCACTCCAACTGAGTTGAGCCATGTGAAAGGTGCAGGTGTCCAAGTTAGGTCATTATCAACAAGAGTCGTGCGTGTGCTCCGAAATACTCTACTTAGGCAGTCAAGTATCCATTGAACCAAGTCTCGTGATTCTCAAAGAATTAAGTCAACTAGACCTGAAGTACCTCAAACCCAGTTCCTATAAGGTTCCTGTTGTTAAGTAGATTTTAAGGTCCAATCAAGCTCCAATCTCCGGATTTTACTTAGACTCGTTCAACTATCAAACTCAATCCGAAAAATGCGAATGCTATGCAATGTAATGCAGAAAATATTTTTGTGATGCAATTTTCAAAAATTTTGAACTTTTTATGGATTTTTGAAAAGATGATGATGCATGCATTTTTTGTATTTTTCAAAAGATTTTTCAAATGTTTTTGGATTTTTTGAAAACAAAAAGATTTTGGCTGAAAAATAGGTTAAAATATTTACAAGGGAGTGCTTCTTTATACTTACAAGAAGTGGTTTTTAAGAATTTACAAGGTAAGTGATCAATTTTATACATATATATAGTGGGTTTTGGAGTGATGTATGTATTCCTCAAACTTATTTGACACAAATTTTTCACACAATTTTTGAAAACTATAGTCCAAAATAATTTTCACAAACATTTTTGCAAACATGTACACACATTTGAAAAACATTTTACAAAGGCTTTCAAAAAAATATAGATAGATTTTTCAAAATATTTTTGCAACCATTTTTCAAACCATTTGCAAATCATTTTTCAAACATTTTATTTCACACAAAGAAAAGAAATTTTGCAATCCACACATTTTACACAGGTTGAAAACATGTAACAAAATATTTTCAAAATAGTTTTCAATAGATGTTCACAAAGATTTTCAAACTATTTTTCAAATATTTTGCAAAAAACATTTTCACCTGATTTATTAATCAGTAAATACAAAAAGAATTTGAGGAATAATAACATCTTTTTATGAAGGATTTTTAATGAATTTTAAAGAATTATTAGCCATATTTATTAGGAAAATACGAAAGTACGAGTTATGGCTAAAGTATATACGTAGTATATACGACCCCCCTATACTTAGCTTGAGCTATGTCCTTATAGATCAGAGAGAAAAGAGAAGACATAACTCGTACTAAGTATAGGCAAGTCTAAAGAATGAAGGAACTAATGAATGCTTCAACGAATGAGAAGTCGACCGTCCCCCCTATACTTAGGATCAAATAATCCTAAGTATAGCAAATTGTACACAACGCAGGGAGGGTCAAGGGTGGGAATGAACAGATCGTACTCAGATTGTCTCCCCCTATACTTAGGGTAAGATATCCCTAAGTATAGACAAGAAGAGGAGACAATGGAGAGGATCAAAGAATAGAACAACTCGGGGTGCACACCCCCCTATACTTAGGACAAAGTACGTCCTAAGTATGGAAAACTGTCTACAAGGGCGGCACCTTTTTGATAGATAAAGAAGATAGAAAAGGAAAAGAAGAAAAGAAGAAAAGAAGAAAAGATATCTGACAATGGATGAAGAGATCCTGAGGATGTACACACCACTCCCCCTATACTTAGGGTAAAAGAAGCCCTAAGTATAGGCAGCAACAGGAGTGATGACACGAAACGAAGAATGAACACTCAACTTGTCTACCCCTCCTATACGTAGGACAAAGCACATCCTAAGCAAGGCAAACACGAGAAATGGGTAGACGAGCAAAAACGGGAGATGGAAAGAGAGTCACAGGAGAGAATCTACAACATAAATGGGTGATCATCAGAAGGTGGAAAGCAAACCTTCTTGCGGGACCGCTGAGGGATAGATCTGATATGATGTATGTCGACATCGGGGTCCGCAGTGGACGGAGGCCGATCAGGGTCGGCACGGTGAAGGCCCTCAGTGGAATCAAAACGGAAAGGGACGAACTGATCGATGGAAGCAGTATGGCTCGGTTCTCCCTTGGTGGTCCTATGGTGTGAAGGCACAGACGGGTGAGTGGAAGAAGTACGACTAGGTCCGGCCTTGGAAGTCTCGCAGATGTCAAAGTGAAATGGGACAAACTCATCATCCTCGGTAGAAGTGTAATCGGAGTCGTCCTGCGAGTCCTCGTCCAGGTCAAAATCAAAAGGAACGAAATCATCAGTGGAAGTATACGAACTCAGATCATCCTCAAGACTCTCACCTGAATCTTTGTCTTCAACAAGAGGTCTGAATTTATCAAAATAAATAGCATCATCATAACCGACCTCAATCATCTTCACTTGTGAAGGGCCAGGAGCGGACTTATCAGTGGAAGTAGTCAAACTAGGTCCGTCCTGTCTAGTCTTACCTGGGTCATTTGTTGCCTTATGAGGTCTCTCAAAGTAATGTGCAACATCATACACATCCTCAATTATTTTGGTATCTGCCCCCCGCTCAAATGGTTCAATCACATAAATACTCTGGATCTCATCAACACATCGCCACACACCAGGAGGATGATTAGTGAGGTCCATGCTTTCCGACTTCCTCCCCTTTCGGGGGATACGTCGGGGCTCATCAGTGGTCGCTAAACAAGTATCTCTAGTAGCATCAGGTCGGTCACAGACCTCAGTGTCAGCTATGATCGGTGAAGGTGCATCAGGTGCAGGTCTCTGGTCAACTGTGGGTGTGGTGATCAACACTTCGCTCTCGTCAACAGGACGGAAGTGAATCTCTCCTGATCCATAGTCAATAACGACCCTCGCAGAGTCGAGGAATGGTCGTCCCAGGATGATTGGAGATGGCTCCCCTGTGGAGTTCTCCATGGGCAACACGACAAAATCAACATGGTGGCTCGTGCCCTGAATAGAAATGACGGCGTTTTCAAGGATACCCTTCGGCCTCTTGATAGATCCATCAGCAAATTGAACGATCATCCCGGTTTTCTTTAGAGGCCCTAAGTGAAGAGACTGTACCAGCGAGAAGGGTAGTATGCTAATCGAAGCACCGCCGTCTAGGAGAGTGCGATCACAAGTATGGTCAGAGATGGTGCAAGTGATGAAAGATGTAGCTGTGTTCTTCCTCTTGGGAATGGGACGGTGTGTGATGGCGAGGGCAGTGGCCATGGTCAGAATGTGACGCTCAGATCTGCTCCTCCGCTTTCTCTTCTGGGGAAGAGGAGCAGATAATTGGGTCATGGCCTGCTGAAGTGGGGCACGGATAATATCATGAATAGCGACCACCACTTCGGGTTCAGATAGCATTTTTTTGAATTTTTGGACTTCCTCCATACAAGGGAGGAAGTCGGAATCAGCATATACACGAGGCATGCCAAGAGCAGTCTGTACAACGGCATCCTCGAGGTCAAAGGTGGGACTGGGCGTGAATGCATGCGTGGTCCAGGGCTCTGGCAAGTGGACTCTCTCCTCAAAATATTGATCAACCAAGTGTCTCCCGAAATCTTTTTGTATTTTTACATTTTTCTCATTTTTTTGTATTTTTGGCGATTGCAAGCTCCCATGATTTCCTACAAGTGAAGCCGTATTCCCGACGAAAGGAGCATTAATCTGATTCTTCCTCAAGAAAGCAATATCATCATTCATCAAATCAATGCGCTGTGTCATCCGATTCAAGATATCACTCATAGAGATCGAGGGAGGTGACTCCATCAGGTCAGACTCTGGTGGATGTGAAGGTGGAGGTGGATAATATACAGGTGGGGGTGGGGGTGGATAGAATTCCGAGTCGTGATACTGTGGCTGAGGCGGGTATGTACAAAAATCAGAAAAAATAGGAGGCGGGTCCTCCTGATAAAAGGGAGGTGGATCGGCTGGAGCGAGCGAGGGGTCCGCAAAGTCCGGATAAAATACACTCCAAGGATCCATCTCGAAAACCAAAAGAAAATTATTCGGGGGAGCACGAAGGTCGAGTCAAGAGAGTGAAGAAAAAGGCGCAAATGCGCAGAGGAGATCTAGGACACACAAAAACAATCACAGACAAAAATGAAAATAATGCAACCCCTCAATTCACCTACTCAACTCGATAGAGACCGTAAAATGCGGTCTTTTAATCTTGTCTGTTTAGAGTTAGGTGAGAAGTCAAAGAATTTCACACACACTTAGGGGGCTGAGATGGGATTTTGGGCTCTAACCTTAGTGTGTGCGCGAGCATATAAAAGCGGAGACAATGAGGGGATTATTCGCCCCAATACAAGATGTTTCTTTTTGATCGGTTTTAGGGCCAAGTAATATTAGCAGTCCCAATTTTATGGATTATCATTTTTTTGGATTTTTAATGAAAATGCACGCGCCTAACGAGGAGTCAATTCCTTTAAGATCCTAGGTTGGCAAAATCGGAGGTAGAGTCGGAAAAGTAATGCAAGCGTCAAATCAATGATGCATGCTAAAGAGAAATGCTCACCTTGCCTCCAGCACTCTACATGCAGGGATGCTCAGCAGAATTGAAACCTATCTATATGCAAATGCAAAAGCCGATGAAATCGCCCTAAGTTTCAGAAATTGCTATTATCGTGAAGAACCACAAGCTGACCACCAACCCTCAATCCTAATGTCCGGTCTAGGCTCACCCCTCCTCTGCTCAACACATTTGAGTTAGGAGAAAGCGCTTGTGTGGGAATGAGCTCGCGACGCGTGGATCGAAAGCTAATGATCAACTGTTTAAATTTGACTAAGTGCAAACGATACTATAGGAGCATGCAAGGTATTAGGTGTTTGGCCTTAGTCTATCGCAAGCAATCCTAAAAGCTAAGGGCTCAATCACACAAAAGAAATAAAATCGAAAAACAAAACAAAATAAAAAGAATGCGAGTAAAGCCGACAAAAACTGCGGTGAGCCCCCAAGTGAACAATCACTTGTAAATTAGGCTCGAAAGAGTCCAAGTCCGGGGGTACCTGTATTATTACAATAATAATGGTCTCTCTCTCACTTGAATTACAAGAATAAATGCAATGAAAGAAAATGCAACTCAAGTAGAGCGCGGTCTTCAAAAATTCTCTTCTCGTCTCCTTGGTGCTAGGATGGCTAAGCCGGCTTTACGTGGGTGCTTCGGCGCCTCGAGTGACGCGCCTCCCTCGGTCCGCGGTACCTCGCAGAAAGTCAACAAAGAAGAAGGATTAGACGACTCAAGAGATATATCAAAAATGATACAAATAGAAATAAAAGCTGCAAAGTGCAGACAAATGATCACAAAACAAAAACCCGAACTACGCGCTGTTGCTCCCCGGCAACGGCGCCATTTGATTTAGCCAAAATTCACGGAGTCTAAAAGTGGTGTCTCACACAAGGCGGAGACAACCGTCGCTGTGACGACTCACGATAAACTCTGGACTAAAATCAACAATTAACCCACACTAAAGATCAATAAATTAGAAATAATGTGGAGTTAAAATTTATTTTTAACTCTGCACAAATGGTGTATAGTGACAAGTATGCAGAGAGTTCGAACACAGGGAGCAAACAGGGTAATTCACAAAAGTGTGCACAAGTGTGTGTGTGTGTGTGTGTGTGTGTGTGTGTGTGTGTGTGTGTGTGATGTGTCTACACTAAGCAAGCAATCAAAGGAAATTTTTGTGGGTTTTTAATTTTTTATTTTTTATTTTTTTATTTTAATTTAATTTTTAATTTTGTATTTTGATTTTTAATTTTCTGCTTTTTATAATTTATATTTTATATATTATTGTTTTTTCTTTTTTCGATATTGGAATATAAAAACAATGTAATGAAAGGCAAGATAAAATATTTATAAAAATGTGCAAAAATAACCAAAAATTCAGAAATAAAATCTTTTTGATATTTTTAGGATTTTTTACTGTTTTTGTGATTTTTGGGGATTTTTCAAAGTGTTTTTGGTATTTTTAAATAGTGAAATAAAGCAAAATAGTGGAAAATGTGCTGCCTGTGAATCAAATGAGAATTAAAATTAGCAAACAGCAATCAAAATTTTTCACGCTATTTTTCAAATAAAGAGAACAAAATAAAGAACAAACAGGAACTGAGTTTGTGATTTTTGGATTTTTCTTTGATTTTATATATTTTTTTGAAGTTTTTAAGTGTTTTTAAATTTTTAGTGTTTTTCTTTTGAGGTTTTTAATGAATTTGGACTGACATTAAGATATGATAAAATAGACACTAGATAATTTTTTTGGAATTTTTCGAAGTGTTTTAATATTTTTTGGCATTTTCTAAGCTAGGCAGTGCACAAAAAGCATGTTTTTGATTTTTAATAAATATTAAAATGCAATAATTATGGAAAAAAAATTGTCCATTAAACTACTATGCAACAAGACACTTTATCTATTTTTGTGGAATTTTTGGGCTTTTCTAGATGCAAGAAATAAATGCAAGAAACATAAAGAAACTACACACTGGCAGGGGCATTAATGTAAATATAATAAAGATCAGGGGCCAGCGTGCAATTTGTACACAAAAATTTATACTGCAATTAAATAGTTCTAGACCAAATGTTAATAACTAGAGGTGCAAGGGGCCTCCGTGCAAAATGCACACCTCACGTGGATGGGCATGCGAGGTGAGCAGGCGGAGGACTGAAATGCAAATCAAGTAAGTTCGGGGGGCTACATATAAATATTACAAAATATATACGCAACAGATGAAAGTTTAAATATTAATTAATAAATTACAAAAATGGGTGGGGTGAATATGCAAAATACCCACGCGCCTGGGCGATCCGACAGCTGATGGGAGTTTACTTGCCACGTGTCGCGATCTCAGAGCCCGATGACGGTACGCATTCCACGGCCAGGATTAGAGGGGGACTTGATGATCAACGGCAGGGGCGCGACGTCATCCAACGGCTGCTGCTAGTCCAGAAGAACACGGCCCGATCAACGGCTGCAGAGAGGCTTGGATGAACTCGTGAAGAACACATCCTTGGCGAGTTTTGGCTCGATCAGACGCTCTCCTTCGACAGCCTGGGAAGCTCCAAGTTGGCCGGTAGGACTCCTGCAAGGGTCTTCTTGGTCCCGGAGGTGTCAAAAGAGGTCGGAGCTCACTGGAGGTCTCCCACGGCGTGAAGAGACTCCAGTCCACTCCGGCGACGACCAAAATCTCCTCCAGGCGCACGTATGCTCCAGGGACCTGTAAGAGAAGTTAAGAGGTCGGGGGCAAAGTGCCCCGACCCTGCAGTGGTGTGGTGGAGGCTGGGGACGTCAAATGGAAGCTCGCCGGAGCAAGCTCCGGCGAGGGTGGTGGCGAAAGTGATTGTGTTGATCTCAGGCGAACGGGGATTAGGGATGCAATCCTAAGGCTACTGAGAAGAAAAGCAATACAAGAAAATAAAGTAAATGCGTACCTCAAGCCCAGAAAAGGCGAGATAAATACCTCACGGCCGTTGGCCGGAGATGGGGGTGGAGACGCCGCCTTGCCCCTTGTCCGAGCCTCCTTCGTCGGCTGGAGGGAGCCTGTCACCCTCCCGGTCCGGAGCGCAACGCCTGGGGGTTCAAACTCGAGTCAAAGGGGTTCAAAAATTCAAAAGAGGGAAAGAGGGGGTTTTTGAAGCATGGCAACGAGGGTTCCTTGATCGAGGTGCAACGGGACGGTCGATGGCCCAAAGCCCAAAGTAAACATAGGGCGTGTAAGGTCATCCATCAGGGAACAAAAGTCGTGAAGACCCTACATCGATTCGATGAAAGACCAGCCTGCTAAAAATCCAAGAAAAAGGGTACCTCGGCATATCCAGCAGTCACAGACCTGGGGTCAAGGAGTTGACCCCCGGTCAACGGATGGCGTGGCCTGATTGGGCCACGTCATCCGCAAAAAGACAAATTTTAAATAAAACTCTTGTAAATCAAATTAAAAATAATAAATGATTTAATTTATTTTAGGTTATTTAATGAAAAATGTTTATTATTTTATATAGTATTTTATTCCGATTTTTAATTATTTTTATGAGTTATGTTTTTACAAGTTACCTTTATGCTCCTATGTAGGTATATTATCTATATACTTTATTACTTTTATTTTTATTTTGTATATTTAATTTTATTATTTTTATTTCTTATTTTATAAAATTATAAAATACTTTTATATATACAAATATATTTTTGTTTTATTTTTCTGATTCATTTTGTATATTTAATTAATTATGAGTAAGTATTGTATAGGTATAGGTATAGGCAGTGTACCTATGTGTTCTTTATACAAATATTTTTATTTGTATTTTCTTTGCATTTTTATTCTAATTTTAATGCACATGTATATTACAAGTAATATTTACATAATTATAAAAATACAAAAATACAAAATAATGAATAAAGAATAAATTGAATATTTTAATCTGTACAAGTATACAATGAGGGTCCAAAACTCAACTTTCAAACCGTAGCCCCGCCAAATGCGAAACCACCACCTTTGGATAGATTATTTTATTCTATATACGATTAAAGGTGAGTATGCTGCATTTGGAGTTGTCGTTTGTGAGATACGGGTCTGGGAAGTTGGGATTCTGGATTTTTATTCAGACCATAACTTTTTATCTGTACATTATTTTTCTGTGAAATCAATTTTGTATTTTTCTTTATTAAATTATCTACAATTTTCATGTACAAAGTTTCTTCATTTGATATATAAAAAGTGGAACCAAAAATAGGTCCCAAAATGAATAAAGAATGAATAGAAATATAGGTATTTTCTCTGTATTTCTGACCTTATCTCCTCCTACTTTATTCCTTGTCGACCTATTCATCAAGATGCCTAGGTCTCGGGGTTTCGGGTCATAAAATATTTACAATATTCTATTCTTTTTCTTTTCTTTATTTATTCTATAATTTTGGCTTTAATTACAGTATTTTATACACTATATAGATGCACATGCATGAATGCTAAGATGGTGATTTTAATGATATTTACAAGCATTTGCTAGGGTTTTTGATGCCAAAATGATAGAATAAAGATGATGAAATGTGGATTCATCACCTGGGTACCCACGTGAAGGCAGTGTGAGACTTCTGACCTAACATTGAAGGAGGCGGGGAGGATTTGAGAAGATAGTCACATTTTTGAGCAATTTTTTGTGCATTTATTTACTTGTGTAATTTTTGTGTGTGAGAGAGACCTATTATTTGTAATAATACAGGTACTCCGAACTCTAGACGTTCAGGCCTAATTTCCAAGTGTCTGTTCACTTGGGGGCTCACCGCGGTTTTTTACGGTTTTCATCGCATTTTTCCCTTTGTTTTCTCGGTTTTGTTTTCCTTATTTTGTGTAATTGAGCCCTTAGCTTTAGGATTTCTTGCGATAGATTAAGGCCAAACACCTAATATATTTTCATGTGCCTATAGTCAACGTTTGGACTTAGTCAAATTTTAAATTGCTTCTCACTTAGTCTTGGAATCACAGCGCTGCGAGAGTTCTCCATACAGCACTTGCAGGACCCATTGTGGTGGGCACCGAGGAGACTCCAAGACCGGACACTTCGGTTCCATTCTAAGTCATTAGCATCGGTTCTTCACGCTAATAGCGATTTTTGAAACTTATGACGATTTCATCGTCTTGCATTTGCATATAGATAAGTTTCAATTCTGTTGAGCATCTTTGCATGTAGAGTGCTGGAGGCAAGGTGAGCATTTCTCTTTAGCATACATCATTTATTTGCCGCTTGCGTTGCTCTTCCACCTCTCTACCTCTGATTTTGATCACCTAAGTGCTTAAAGGAATTGACTCCTCGATAGGCTCGTGCATTACTTATTAAAAATCCAAAGAAAATGATAACAAATAAAATTGGGACTGTTAATTGAACTTGACTTCTAAAATTAAACGTAACTAATTCTCATTGTATTGGGAGAGCAACCCCCTCATTATTTGCGCTTTTAATTGCTCGCGTACATACTAAGGAGTAGTGCCCAAATCCCATTCAAGCCTCCTAAGTGTTTGTACAACTTTTGTTTGATCACATAACTTTAAAATTGAAAAGATAACAGACCAGATCTCACAGTCTTCACATTGCGTAGAGTTGGTGAATTGGGGGTTTGCTTTGTGTTTGAATGTCCTTGGTGTGAGTTGGTTACATTTATCCTCTATCATTAGCAGTCGCCTTATCTTTCTTTCACTCTCTTCTATCCCACCCTCCCTCCCTTCGTCATTCTCATATTCCTCTCTTCGTGATGGGTCACACTTCATTTCAGCCGAACTTTGCGGTATCTTCGTTTCATGCCCATCATTCCCTCCCACTCTCTTGGGAGGTGGGAATTCCGGCCGACTTTCCATCATCTCCCTACCCACCATCTTTCTCGGGACATGCTGCAAATGACGCTCGAAGAGTTTAGATTGACCAGATACGAAAACCAGGCGATTACCTTGCTGAGATGAGAGTACGTTCCATAGGAGATCAAAGGGAGCAGTTGCAAGCTTTAGATGACTTTAATCCTGAGATGATGGATGAGTACACCGAGCAAGAAGCACACTCCGCTTCTACATTGAGCCCCTTCGTTTTGGATTTAGAGTTTATTAATTTACTGCCAAAGTTTTCAGGAGGAGTGCAGGAGGAACCATATATTCATATATCTGAGTTTGAGGATTTTTGTGAATCATGATCATACCTTGATATCACTTCTGATGATCTTATGTTGATGACCTTCCCTTTCTTACTTCAGACTAGAGTTTTGAGATGGCATAGAGAGTTGGGAAGGAAGATTGCTACGTGGGGAGATTTACAATCATTATTTTTACAGAGATTTTACCCCCAACGTAGAGATGATATGATGCGGTCTTGCATTATTGATTTTTTAGTTGACCCCCCAGGAGCCATTGAGAGATTTGTGGTTGAGGTTACTTGATCTTTTGAGGCGAATCCTGGATCATGGATTTTCGATGACTGACTTAGTCCAGATCGCCATGAAGGGGATGACCGCACAACAGATTGTATATGTTATTACCTCGTGTGGTGGTTCACACCATAGTCCCGACTTAGATTTATTTGAGACCATCTTGGGAACACAATCATACATTCCATATACATGAGATGATTTATTCGGGACAACACATGAGGGAAGGATGACACCTGTTGAGTGTGTGACACATTATGCCGATTTAGACAACACACACCAATCAGAGGATATGGATGCTACTACTTTTCATATGATGGATGTGTTGACTACTACTGTGAGTTCCCAGAGCCGGACATTGGTTGAGGACCCATTGGATTTACAGTCAGATTTTGAGCCAGTCCCACTCTTTCACATAGAAGATTCTTGGATTCTAGATTTGTTAGGAGCCCAAGAAATAGAGGTAGAACCCACATCTCAACCATCCTTTGAATCATTTCAGTGTCCATGCTCAGTTGATTCAATGTCTTTTCTTCAGAAGATTTTCTCGTATTCAGATATACAGTTTGATCCATCTCAGCAGAGAGAGCTTGAGGAGGGACCGATTTTTGATTTGAAAGACATAGATAGTCTTGTATTTGAGCCTTGTGTCCTCCCAGTTGATATGGTCGATATATTTTTGGAGGACTTGATATTTGGCAGCATCGATCCTCAGTTTCCTTATGATTCAGCATTGCTTCCTGAGGGTTATCTGTAGGAGGATGCTAAGGACCCTGTGTACTCGGTTTCACTTTCTGGGAGTGCATCCGATCGGTCGGATCACAAGATCGAGTCTTCTGATATTTCTGATCATGAGTTTGATGTTTCTCTCCTCGACGACCCTCGCGAGGATGATCCGATCTTTGATGTATGCGATGATTTCACTGATTTATCTACATTATATGCATCAGATATCAGTCTTTTTAGCGAGTCTTGTGATCTTGATCTTCCTTATCTATTTGAGACGGTGTTTGACGTGGAGGATTCACTGACAGATCCTTCCTTCTCCACATTCGACTTCTTCGGCTCTTTCATTTCACTCCATTAAGATCTTGAGCTGACGATTTCTTTTGTGCTACCGGAGCCCAATTTCATCTTCCCATATCTTTACCCGATAGCAAATACCCGCTTGATTGTTTACCTGGGTGTCATCATTTTGTCTGTTGAGTTCGTTGTGGTTCTCTCATTGAAACTGCAACGACAGTACGGTATTCGCCTCACAGATACCATCCTCAACCTCGATACGACATTATCCTAGCCTTTGCGCCCAACTAGGGGCGTAAACTCTAGCGCTTGTTGAGAGGCACCTCAACATTGATCACCTCTGTATAGATCCATATGTCCATATCATTCATTCATTCTTTATGTCTGCCACCCCCGTTGTCATCTTATGATTTTGCTATACGTAGGATACACCTTATTCAAAGTATAGGGGGTGTACACCCCGAGTATCTTCTATTCTTTTGATCCTCTCCATTGTCTCCTCTTCTTGTCTATACTTAGGGATACTTACCTTAAGTATATGGGGGAGACAATCTGAGTACGATCTGTTCATTCCCACCCTTGACCCCCTTCTTTGTGTACAGTCTACTATACTTAGGATTATTTGATCCTAAGTATAGGGGGACGGTCAACTTCTTATTCATTCATTCATTTCTTATTCATTTATTCTTTCGACTTTTCTATACTCAATACGAGTTATGTCTTCTCTTTTCTCTCTGATCTATGAGGACATAGCTCAAGCTAAGTATATGGGGTCGTATATACTGGGTATATACTTTAGCCATAACTCATACTTTCGTATTTTTACTAATAAATATGGGTAATTATACTTAAAATTCATTAAAAAATCTTAATAAAAAGATGTTAATTATTCCTCAAATTCTTTTTGTATTTACCGATTAATAAATCAGGTGAAAATATTTTTTGCAAAATGCTTGAAAAATAGTTTGAAAATCCTTTTGAAAAATCTTTGAAAACTATTTGGAATATATTTTGTTACATGTTTTCAACCTTTGTAAATTGTTTTGTTTGTAAATTTATTTTCTTTGTGTGAAATAAAAATGTTTGAAAAACAATTTGCAAAATGGTTTGAAAAATGGTTGTTAAAATATTTGAAAAATCTATATATACTGTTTGAAAAACCTTTGTAAAATGATTTTCAAATGTGTGTACATGTTTGTGAAAATGTTTGTAAAAATTATTTGGACTATAGTTTTCAAAATTATTTAAAAAACCTTTGCAAATACGTTTGAGGACTATGTATACATCTCACATGAAATCTATTATAGATATACTTATAAAATTGATCACTTACCCTTGTAAATTCTTAAAATCCACTTCTTGTATATATAAGATGCATCCCCGTGTAAATATTTTAACCTAGTATTTATCCAAAATTTTTGTTTTAAAAAATCCCAAAAACATTTGCAAAATTAAAATACCAAAAACATTTGAAAAATTCAAAAAATGCATATGCATCATCTTTCAAAAATCCATAAAAAGTTCAAAATCTTGAAAATTGCATCACAAAAATATTTTCTGAATTCATCATAGCATTTGCATAGCATTCGTATTTTTCGAATTGAGTTTGATGGTTGAACAAGTCTAAATGAAATCTGAAGATTGGAGCTTGATTGAACCTTAAAATCTACCTAATAACAGGAACCTTATAGGAGCTGGAATTGAGGTACTTCAGGTCTAATTGACTTAATTGTTTGAGGATCACGAGACTTGGTTCAATGGATTCTTGACTGCCTAAGTAGAGTATTTCGAAACACACGCACAACTCTTGTTGATAATGACCTAACTTGGGCACCTGCACCTTTCACATGGCTCAACTCAGTTGGAGTGGTGAGGGGGTTGGATTTGCCGGTATGAGACGCACACAAGTGGGAAACACTTGTCCTCCTTTAGGGAGGGAAGTGCACCCAACCCATCCAGTGATGAGGAATTCTAAAGATAGGAGAGTGTGGGTTGCAATAAAGCTTCAAAAGAGGGATAGTCTACTAGCTCAAGAGGAAAAACTCCTTATATAAATGTTGATGTATATAGTATTTCAAAAAAAGGGAAGACATGCCTGTACAAAAATAAAATGCCTGCCAAAGTATGTGAATATGTTGTATAGTCAATAAGCAATCTTGAGCTTCAAAGTTAAATATGTAAGCCTGCAGCTGGATGACTTGACTACACTAGTCTTGCATCTTAGGATAGGTAGCTACAGTGGCTACCGTCCATTCTTCTCTTCACCCCCTCCTCTTGAGCTGGTTGCCACTTGAACTTAGAAGGGAATACCCGCTCCTCGAGGAAGGAGATATTGGATTGGGGAATCATTGGGTTGTCGTACTGGAGAAGTCAGTCTCTTTGTCATTCTAGTTGGGAGAGCCACAATCACTTACACTGTACGAGTCAGATTCATAGTCGTAAGGGTTTGTGTATGATTTGAGATATTTCTGACCTGGCTATTGAGGAGACTTGAACAGAGTTTTGGGACTCTCAGGGACTGTTGGATTTCAAATCTGGTTCTCATTAAGGTTCCGCCGCACTAAAATTCCAAAGGTCCGACTTAAGCTCCAAACTTTGATTTTGTGAAGACAAGTTTGATATTAAACTTCATCTACTTTCTTCTTTTCTTTTCTTTGTTTTCTTTTTTTCACTTATTGCATAAGTGTTTGCTAGGGACTAGAAAAGGCAAAGTATAGGGGGACGATGAATCCACATTTCATCATCTTTATTCTATCATTTTGGCCTCAAAAACCCTGGCGAATGCATGTAAATACCCTTAATTTCCGCATCTTAGCATTCATGCATATGCATGTAAATAGTGTATAAAATATAGTTTTTAAGCCAAAATTATCGAATAAATAAAAGAAAAAAAGATAAAATATGTAAATATTTTATGACCCCAAAACCCCGAGACCTAGGCATCTAGATGAATAGGTCGACAAGGAAATAAAGTAGGGGAGATAAGGGCCAGAATACAATAAAAATACCTATTCATTCTATTCATCCTTTATACATTTTGGGGCCTATTTTTGGTTCCACTTTTTATACTTCAAATAAGAAACTTTGTACATGAAAGATGTAGATAATTAAATAAAGAAGAATACAAAATTGATTTTTACTCAAAAATAATATACAGATAAAAAGTTATGATCTGAATAAGAATTCCAGAATCCCAACTTTCCAGACCTATATCTCTCAAATAAAAACTCAAATGCATCAAACTCATCTTTAATTGTATATAATTTTAAATAATCTATTTATGGCGGTGGTATCGCATTTGGCGGATCTACGGTTTAAAAGTTGAGTTTTGGACCCCTATTGTATACTTGTACAGATTAAAATATTCATTTTTATTATTTATTCATTATTTTTATAATTTCTCATTTTATAATTTTGTAAATATTACTTATAATATATTTGTACATTTAAAATCAGAATAAAAACTTAAAGAAAATACAAAATAAAATACTTGTATATATCACATACTAGGTACAATACCTATACATATACCTACAGAATTGATTCTTCTATTTTATTAAGTATACAGGAACACTTCAGAAAAATAAAATAAAAATATATCTAAGTGTATAAAAATATTTTATAAATTTATAAAATCATAAACAAAATAAATAAAATTAAAAATACAAAATAAAAATAAAATATTAAAATACATAGACATATGTACCTATATAGGTTAAAAAAAGCTAACTCATATTTTTGTAACTCATAAAAATAATTAAAAATTGTAATAAAATAGTTTATAAAATAACAAATATTTTTTATATAATAATAAAAAATTAATAAATTCATTTACTAATTTAAATTGAATTAATAAAACTTTTTTGCAGGATTTTTCCTAGTTGGTCCACGTGGACCAACCAGGTGGCTCTGACAGTTGACCCGAGGTCAACTGTCTGATCTCCTCCTGTTCATGTTAGATTGTTGGTTTTCCTCGATTTCGATGAATTTTGGAGGGCACACCTTGCACCCTTTCATGTCGCGTTCTAAAGGACTTTTCTTCCTCGACATATGGTGAATCACGCCCTGGGGTCTTCTTGGGCTATGGGTCGTCGAGTTGACCACCGTGCCTCGTTCTTTGAAGCCCCATCTCCATTCTTTCAAAAACCCCTCTCCTCTTCCATTTGAATTTTGAATCGCATTAGGGCCACGTTTAGACGTCCGAGTTGTTGCTGACGGATCCCCGGTGACAGAGGGTCGATCCCAGCACCTCGTCGAGGTACGGCGGAGCCCTGAGGCACGTCTCCACCCACCTCCGGCGAAGTGGCCGTCGAGGTCCCATCTCGCCATTTCTTGCTTGAGGCTCACACTTTCCCTACAATTTTTCTCGCGTTTTTAATTCTCTGTAATCGAAGGCATATACCCCGATCATCCGATCTGTGCTTCATCTATCCGATCCCCTCGTAGATTCCGCTCGCTGGAGTTGCTCCGACAAGTCGCGCACCCACCTCCACGCTCCTTGCCTACCCGCTAACTGGGCTGAGGCAATTTTCCCTTGGCCTGGAGTTTTTTTTTGTGCAGGTCCTGCAGAGCTCAAGCGTACCTGGGACTCTTTCGGTGTTCGCCGGAGACACTTGGGGGGTGCAACTCCTCCGAACTCGCGGACGAGCGTCGGACGTTCTCCGGCCCTTCTTTGACCTCCAGCCGATAGAGGAAGACGCTGACGTGCTCCTGGGCTTCCTTGCAGCGAAGGAAGGCGGTAGAGGAAGCCGTGCACGGCGATCCAAACTCGTCGGGCATGCGTTCTTCGTCTGTTCATCCAACGCCTCTTCGAGTCGTTCGATCATCCTCCGTTCTTCCAGCACTCCAGCCACCGTTCGATCCTTGCACGTATCCGTCGTCCGATCCACGATGAGCATCTAATCTCGACCGTGCAATCGAAGGGGTATCGCGCACAGGGATTCGACATGTGGCATAAGCGAGAGACCTTCAACGGTCAGATCCAAAGGCTCTGGGTATTTTGCACACTACACCCGAGCATTTTTTGTGTTTAATAATCAATATTTAAACTTTCCTCTGCTGCTATTTTATTTTGGAAAACTTGCATGCTAGCCCTCTTAATTTTGTAATATTGCAGTTGTGTCCCAGCCAGGTGCACACGTGGCCACTCACGTGGGCCTTGGCGATTTTGTAGGAACAACCTTGAGGTTTTGCATATTTATAATTAGTCCTCTAATTATTGTAAATAGTTGTAACTTTTCTGGGAAAATTACATTTTGACCCCTGCCTTGCTGATAATTCCACAAATGCCCTTGCCAGTAGTGTAATTTCTTTTTGATTGCCTCTATTTATTTCATGCATCGACAAAACCCGACAAAATCTACAAAAATTACCTTAGGCTCTTGTTGCATTTTCGTTTCACGCCATATTTTTAGTTTGCATTTTTATTGCATTTTTATATTTATAAAAATTCAAAAATATGCATTTTCAGCACTGTTTGCATTAGAAAATACATAAAAATTATAAAAAGTTTTTGAAAAGTTCCAAAAAATTACCTCTTGTGTATTTCAGTATCTTTTCACTTCTTTCCAAAAGTCACTAAAAATTCAAAGTAAAAACCTTAAAAATTAGAAAACTCTAAAAATATTCAAAAAAATCTTTAAAATTCTACAAAAAATCTAAAAATCTAATTTTTGTCTCAGAATTTTCCTTGTTTTATTATCTTTAGTTTAAAATTAATTTGGAGAATTTTTGTTACTGTTTTATATTTTATTTCTCCATTTTAGTTCCAGCTTTTTATTTCATCTACTGTTTTCAGTATTTTTGACTTTAAAAATACCCAAAAAATTTAGGAAAAATCTAAAAAAATCACAAAAACAATATAAAATTATAAAAAGCCCAAAAGCATTTTATTTCCTGATTTTTTAGTATTTTTACCTATTTTTAAAAAACCCTATCCCTCTCTTTTCTTATATTGTGTATATATTCTATTTATAGAAAAAAATAAAAAAATATAATATATAAAAAGAAAATATAAAATCAGTAAATTAAAAATCAAAGTATAAAAATATAAAAATCAAAAATTAAATAAAAATTAAAAATTAAACACCCACAAAATTTTGCACATTTGTAGGCATTTGATCACAGTCACATTTTTACACATTTTTGTCCGATCTATCTTGCTTGCTCCCTGTGTTCGACCTCTACACACTTGCACACTATACACATTTTTGTAGAGTTATAATAAATTTTAACTCCGCACCGCTTTTCATTGCTTGATTTCTGTTGTGGGTGAATTGTTGTTTTAACCCGAATTTCGTGTGGTCGATTCAGCAACTAAGTTCCCGCCTTGTGTGGAACTTAAGATCACTGATTTTTGGGTTAGTCACCTAGGTCGACAATAGGTGTGAGAAACAAGGAGGTGGCACCTCTGGTGCAATGAGAAAATAAGATAAATAAAATAAAAATAAAAATCAAGATAAAATCCAAGCTGAACTCAAATAAAAAAGTTTCTTTCATAAAATTTGTAGGTCTTGTTGAGATCCACAAAATTCATGAAGGACTCAAAGCCTAGATAATCATATATACATTATAAAGAATTTTTGAGGTATTTTATATATAGAAAATAATTTGTAGGTTTTGCATTTTTCTTCTTCTTTGATTTTCTCTTACTAATATATACATATAGTAGTTTTATAAATACTAATTAAATATATACATACTAATCTATTTTTTGGATTTTTATAATTATTTAAAAAATTAAATTAAACAAGGGTTTTATGTACAATTGATCAGGTGTATACATACATATATATATATATATATGGGTTTAATGGGACTACCCTACACTTATTTTTTTATTTTTAAGGTATTTTCTGAAAAACACCAGTGGGTATTTAGATCACCATATGACACCATCTTCTCATTCAAATTTTGGCTCAATTCGATGCTCCTACCACATCTATAAAGCAAGTTAAATTTTAATTGTCTCAAAATTGATGAAATTGACCCCTGACAGATGGATCGGTTAGGAATGTCTATTTTATATGACATTTGAGTGGCAACATGTTGTCACATAGGGGACTAAATTCTCCCAAGTGTTTTCAAAAATATACCTTAATAAATAAAAAAATGGTAGTAGTAGCCAAGTTGGCTCACCTTTGGGGGTAGACCCATTAAACCCTATATATGCATACACATGCATATGGGTAAAATGGGGCTATCCCTGGGGGGCCAAGTTAGCTTCCCCCATCCGTTTTTTTAACATTCTTCTGGTATTTTTTAAACATCAGAGGGTTTTAGATCATCGAATATCAACACGAGGTTTTTATTTGATCCATCAAGTCAATCAAATTTTAACGGTCAAAGAATTGCTAAAATCGACCCCTTCCAGAGGAACAAGTTAGGAATGTATATTTTTTTCGAAATTTCAATCAAGTATTTCTCTTATTAATACAAGTTAATACCCCATGTGTTTTAAAAAAATAACGTAAAAATAAAAAACATGTGGCAGAAGCTAACTTCGCTCCCCCTAGGGGTAGCCACATTTCACACACACACGCGCGCGCGCGCACGCACACACATACATACACAATACACACAACACATACATGTATGTATGTATGTATGTATACACACACATACATACATATATATATATATACACATATATACACATAAACATAGAGAGAGAATGTTACTTTTGACGTTTTCGTGATTTTTATGATCTTTTTTAGCTTTTTATTTTTTTTGTATTGAGGTAAAATATAAAGTAAATAAATTGAATGGAAAATAAATAAATTCAAATAAGAACTTCTATTCCTTTGGATTTGGTCTTATTATGCAGATAGTTTGATGAAAATTACTTTAAAGGTGAATTCATCTAAAAAATTAATTCAAAGGTGAATATAATTTCATAAGCGATTGTATGAAGTAGAAAATTAGCTTTTGATTCTCAGTCTTCTTAAACTAGGGTTTGGATTTATTTACAATATTTTGAAGCTATTATTTTTAGCATTTTTCACTTATTAAGATTGGTATTATGTACGTAGTGGAGTTGGTTTCATGTCACTTGGACTTAATATAATTTACTCAAAGTGTGAGAAGATTATGTAATATATACAAGTGAATATATTATATATTCACATCTCAACTCCTGATTTTTTATTTTTATTTGCTTTTGTTTCTTGAACTTAATTATGAGTTAATAGTATATATTTAATCCACTATTACTTGAATTGATTTTATTATTTTCTTGTTTTGTATGATTTTCTATGTTTTTGCTTAGGAAAATTTTTTAATAATGAGTAAATGAATCACGAATTCATCAAAACACAAGTTACATTACAAGATAGTCCAGTTATATGCATACATATTATGTAATATACATAGATATATAGACACACAGGTTACACATATTATATACATACATACAGATATTGCAAACATACATATAAGAAAAAAAATATGTATATATTACGAATATTATGCAAACATGTATACATTCATAAACATATATATCGCAAATAGAGGGATGATCCTATGAGAGCCAAAACGTATGAGAGCACGAGAGCAGTGATTCTGGACCACTAGATTCTGATCAGCTCTCTCCTCCTCCAATCAACCAAGAGAGAGATGACAGAATCTAGTGATCCACAATCATTGCTCTCATGATTTCATCTTATCAGTCCTCTCGCAAATGTGCAAACATGCATATTACAAATTTACATACCAACATACTTGCAAATATACAAATAATAGACATGCATGCATGCATACATATGTATGAATGCATGCAAACTTATAGATATACATAAAAATATGCGAACTTATATACAAACTTAGAATAGATATACAAACTAATATAACTACATATTATAGACAGGTATTACATAAAGATTTGCAAACTTACATATAGATATACAGGCTTATATGCAAACTTATACAAATGTTTACTATAGTAATATTACGATTACATTTTATAGGCACACACACACGCACGCACGTGCGCGCGCGCACACACACACACACACCCCACGCGCGCACGCGCGCATGCGCACACAGGCACACGCACACAAAAATATACATATAGATATTACCGATACAAACTTATATATGTTATTGATACAAACTTATGCATGTAGACTTCTACGTATGCAAACTTATATACCGATAAAACGTATGGATGCGGGCTTAAATACAAACTCATAGATGTAAACTTATATACAAACGTATATACAAACAATAAGCATATGCAAAGTTATTGTTGCAAACTTATACAATGCCAACTTATATAGATGTAAACATATTAATACTATGTATATGCAGATAGATGCAAACTTATAAATGTAAACTTGTACATATAGATAGATGCAAATTGACATATTGACTACTGTATTATAAAGTTATAAATGCAAAGTTATATAGCTCATACAACTCACATATTATGCATCATACATTATATAATTCAATCATTTACATCTCCTTTATATCTGCTCATATAGTATATATCATTTACAACTCTTTTACAGTTCATACATATCATATATCATCATATGTATCTCGTATTCATATCATGTCATATGTCTTATACATGTCATTATATTGAAAAAACTCATATAACTACATACATGTGCATCAAACTTATAGATGAAAACTAACATATCGACAATTGATGTATGTGAAACTAATATATGGACAATCGTTATATGCAGAACCTCATTCAAAACCATATGCAACAATGTCTGGCATAGCGAAACCTCAAATAACAGAAATTGAAATAGTAAAGACTCATGTTATGATAAAGGGAAGAAATCATATACTAACAACTGATATAGAACGATAGCAGAAACTCTTGTTATGAGAAGAGTAAGAAATCAAATACCCATGCTAACTTATAGTAGTAACTTGAATAGTAGTTACTCTAAGCATAAAAGAAGATATGCATACTAGCTTCCAATCCATAGTGCATGTTATAGCAAGAGCGAGAAAAGATCATACATTGACATCGATGAAACTCGCAATGAGATATATGAAGACATCAAGCCATAAGAATCCACTCAAGTTTCTCATTTATTATTGTGAAATCACATATTCTCCTTTTTATATAGAATTTATTGGGAAAGTAGTCCCTATATACTATATCCTCTGCCATTCTAGTGACATTGGGAAGGAGTAAATAGCATTATGGGGGTTATGAAAACACAAGGGCAAAGGTGGTCTTGCAGGGAGAGAGGGGATGAGGCTCGATGAGGGCGAAGACAATGGTAGATGAGGTTGTGAGGTGGAAGAAGATCACCCTAGTCGATCATGTCTAGTGCACAGTCGGAATATTGGACGAAACTCGTCGGGTGTGGTGGGCCATCATTTGCCAGGTCTGTTGAGTTCCCGTCATAGCACGTGGTTGGTGCACTAGGATGATCGAGACTCTACTTTAGTCACTCGTATATGGCACCTTCTCCGGATAGTAAGCAACTTCTCGAGGAGAAGTCGAGTCAAATTTCTCATGTCATGTGCAACATTTATCAATGACAACATCTCAGATCTTTGAGGTACGTCACCATCGACTCTTATTTCTAAGAGAACAAGAGAGAGAGAGAGAGAGAGAGATGAAGAATTATGGCGGTAGGGAAGGGGCTCCCGACGAGCCAGGGTGAATCGATGTACCAATGATTCATTCCACCTCTCGATGGAGGTATATATAGGGCGTATACCCTTGCATCATCTGCCCCATTCCCGCACCCTAATGGTTAGGGTCTCTGCGAGACCAGGCCCTCGTGCAACCATCGTCGGCATTTTTGACCGCTCCATCATTCCGTGAGACCCGTTCTAATATCTCCCACTTGACCGCAGTGATCAAAAACTTTAAAACTCCCACTATTCGTTTAGTGTATGGAGATATCGCTAGCGAGGTTCATTATTCATGAAAACACCTTCTTTGACTCATGCATTTCTGGGTCCCATTAAACCAACATGTCTAATGTACATGTTAGCTACTATTCCCTTGGTCACGGAATCAACCAACATATCACTTGTAGGTATATAGGTTATTTCTTGTTTTGCCACTATATCTTGTATATAGTGATTTTGGATTTCAATGTGCTTTCCTTTAGAACTATTAGCCCCACTGTTAATCAAGCTTATTGCAGCTTGATTATCACAATACATTTCAATTGGTCCTTTAGCCAATTTCAGGTTAAAGTCTTCCAGAAAATATTTAATCCAAACCACATGAGTTGTGGCCATGCTACATGTAATGTATTATGCTTCGTGCGTATGTCTACATACACATCCTTATTTCTTGCTACTCCAAGAAACAGCTGCTCCACCAAACATGAAAAGGTAACCTGAAGTAGATTTCCTATCATCCACATCCCCTCCGAAATCTGCATCGGAGTATCTTGCTACCTCTAGTGATTCAGTTTGATATACTGGTTTCAGATGCATGGTCCCTTTCAGATATTGAAGAATCCTCTATATAGCTCCCTAATGTGTTGGTGCAGGATTATTTTGATATCTACTGACTAGATTAACTGGATAAACCAAGTCAGGTCGAGTGCACATCATTGCATACATCAGACTACCCATCGCTTATGCATATGGAACCGGGACATTGACTCTTATTGAGTATCTTTCCAAGCACAATCGGTGTAGGAGCTGGAGTGCTATTCTGCATTCCAAATCTCTTTAATACAGTATACAAATACTTTTCTTGGCCAAGACTCAATGTGTTTGAATCTCTGTCTCTTGTACTTTGAATTCCAAGAACATAGGATGCTTCATCCATGTCCTCATCTCAAATTCACTGCTCAATTTCTCTTTAATTTCATTAAGCATCCCTATGTCACTATCCGCGAGTAGAATGTCATCTACATGCAATGACATGATTACAAACATGCTCCCACTCTTCATGACATACACACAATTATCCAATTTATTTGCAACAAATCCAATTTGAATAACATTTTCATGAAATTTGAGATACCATTGCTGTGAAGACTACTTCAAGCCATATAATGACTTTCTTGACTTGTAAATCCTTTTCTCATGACCTTCAACCTGAAATCCATTAGGTCGTTGCATATAAATCTCCTCCCTTAATTCTCCATTAAGGAAGGTCGTCTTCACATCCATTTTGGAACAATTCCAAATCCATATATTCCATTATGGATAATATCATCCTAATAGATACAAACTTAGCCACTGGAGAGTAGGTTTCCTAGAAATCTATTCCATCTTGCTGAGTATAACCCTTAGCAAGTAATCTGGCTTTGTATTTGTCAACAATAACATTGACTTGGTACTTCTTGAATACCCACTTGCATCCTATGCATTTCCTACCTTCTGGCAAATCACATAGCTCCCATACATCGTTTGTCTCGATTGAATCCAACTCATCCCTCATGGCGGTCGTCCATGATTCTGACTCAAACTAAGTCATAGCTTCATCAAAGGATATGGGATATGTACAATCTGTGCCATCCTCATCTACAGTTTAACACGATACCTCAGATCCATAGAATGGTAATCTTCCATCCATACGGGCCGTATTATGGGTCTCTTGTTGTCGATTATACTCGTAAGTTGTGTGGGTCCACCCACTACCTCTAAAGGATCATCATGTTCCATAGGTTCATTCTCTATATTTGGATGATCGATATCATCCCCAATTTCTTGTCTAATGCTCTAGTCATCTTCATTGTCCTGTAACAACCAGAGGATTTGATTCCTCTTCTTCATGCTCCTTTTCTTGATGATTTTCAAGAAAAATTACATTACAACTTTCAATTAAACCTTTGGATTCATGGAATAACATATATCCTTTAGAATTCTCACTATAGGAAACAAACTTGCACTTTAATGTCCTGAAGTCTAGCTTGTCCCTAAGCTGACTCGGTACCAGAACATGTGTAACACATCCTCATTTCCAGAGATGGCCCAACTCGAGCTTTCTGCCATTCCATATTTCATATGGTGTTGATTCTGCAGACATGGTGGGAATCCTTTTCTGTATGTAGTTCGCGGTCAACACTGCTTCTCCTCATAATTTCTTGGAGACTCCTGAGTATGATAGCATATACCTTACTGCATTCATCAAGATTCGATTCTTTCTTTCTGCTACACTATTCTGATGTGGTGTATAGGGCAGTGTAGTTTGTCTACGAATGCCAACCTGAATGAAGTAATCCTCAAACTCCTTTGAGGTATATTCCCCATCTCTATCTATCCTAAGGGTCTTGATTGGTTTTCCCAACCTTGTCTCCACTTCCGTCTTATATCTCTTAGATGTTTCAAGTGCTTTCGACTTTCTTCCTAAGAGATAGACATAGGAAAACTTTGAGTAATCATCAATTAATGTTATAAAGTATTCCTTATTTCTATGTGTGCTGACGTTTAGTGGTCTACATATGTCTGATTGGATCAAACCTAGTAACTATGTTGACTGAATTCCAGTTGAGCAGGGTCCTCTTGTCATCTTACTGGTCTGAGTGTTCGCAGGGCAACGTCCTTGCACCCCTAATCTTAGGCAACATATTTGTATTCATTATTTGATCCATCTTGGAATTTCCTGGATGACCCAGTCTCATGTGACACAAGTCATAGTCGAACAAACAACACAAAGAATACTCAGAAGAAATATTCATTGGTTCACTAGGACTTATTACAGGAAGGCATAACATGTCATGCTTGGGCACAAACTTTCCCATCACATATACCTTCTTATTCTTGCCTATAAATACACACTTATTATAAAATTGGACTTCGAAATCTTTCTTAAGCAGCCCTGGGACAGAGATCAGGTTCCAGCGTATCCCTGAGGCATATAGTACATCATTCAGTACCCTAACACTATCCCCCAGGTCAAGTTTGTATGTCCCAATACCTTCCATATCCAGGTTGGTGTCATTCCCCGTGAAGATTCTCTGTTCTCCTTTGCTCAGCTCCTTGAAGTCCACCAAGCCCTCCTTTGTTGTGTCTGGTTGCTCCAGAGTCGATCAACCGTTCGTCATTGTTCGTGACGATGGAGTTGCATTACACGACGACTGCGAACTCAATCTTCTTCTTGAACTTTCGTTCAAGGGCATTTGAAGTTTCCAACTTCTTCATTTTGGGGCAATTGGCCTTGAAATGACTATATTTGCCACAACCATAGCAAGATCCGCGTGGGTATTTCCCATCCTTTTCCTCAAAATTCACCTTGGAGGGGCCCAGTCTTTTCTTCGTGTGCACGACATTTGCTTCTTCTTCTTCTTCCTTAACCTCAAAGATTTCAGTCTTTAATCTTTGTTTCTGAAGTCGTGCTCAATTGCTAGCCGAACAGGTAAGTCCGCCACAGTCTTAATGGTCTCATTCATCCTTAGAGATGTGACGACCATATTGAATGATGGAGGGAGGCTTCCGAGTATCATTGCGATATGCATCCTCTTCGGAATGGCACACTCCGTAGCCTCCAGATCCTTCACAATCACAATCTCACTTCTGACTTGATGTGATATTTGTCCTTGACTACGTTCCAGAGATCGTAAGATGATTTACAAATCTCAAAGATCCGAATCAAATTCATCTCCATATGTATGAGCGTGAAACTCCCAGACCTATTAGCGGTTTTCTCCCACTATTCGTGGGATCGTATTTTTCTTCTACTGTCGGATTTTCTGACATTGTAGGACCATGTTTATCAATGATGGCATGGATGTTGTCATGCAACAATCAATAGTAGATCTTCCTACTCCATAACTAGTAATTGGTACCATTCATGTACTCAATTTTTCTGACTTCAATGGTTATTGTCTTACTTGTAATGTTGGATCTAATGAAATAAATGTAAGAGTGTATGAGATTTTGTAACTTAATATGAGTAAGCAAAGATAAAAGAGTTTTGATGCATTGACTATAGACGAAAGAGTAAGATACAACTATGTAAGTTAACGGTTAATAAAGGGTCCCTTTAAACTACAAGGAATCACAATCAATTACAAAAAAAGCAAACGTGCAATCAATAATATTGATGATCAATAACATGAATGTGAAAGAAAACTTCTAATTTAATCAATGAACATCTACAAAGAGTTTTTTTATAAGTAAACAACTAATGTTAAGAAATATTTAGTTATAAAAAAACTAAATAAAGATCAATAACAAAAAATTAGATTAGATTACTTAAAATCCATTTTTAAAAGAACAAGATTTAAAATATTATCGAGTTGATATAATTTAAAAATGGCATATAAGGACCTAATCACGTAGATAAAAGGAAGGGGTTTACGTAAAAAAATAGGTGGGCAAACTAAGATCTTAATTTGAGCCAAGATAATACGTTTATATTTATTCATGCAGAGATATTATCGGTGCAAAGAATCTGCAGGGATAGGTGTCATACTTTAAAAACTTAGGTTAAAAAAATGAAAAAACAAACGTGAATGAGGCACGTAAAAAATGTGAGTGTGCCACGTTTTAAACAGAGGATGCAGAACATGCTCCCCCACCAAAAAAGAAATTAAAAAATTTACCTCTCATTTAGGGTTTGGCGAGAGGATGTGGAAGTGTTGGGCAACGACAGAAAGTGCGAGCAGCGATGGTGGCCAAGGGATGAGTTGTGTCAACATTGATAAAGATGACTATCAGAGATCGGATCGTGGATGCGAGCTCTGATACCAATCTCAGATCTTTAAGGCACGTCGCCGTCGACTCTTATTTCTAAGTGAACGAGAGAGAGATATGAGGAATTATGGTGGTAGGGAAGGGGCTCCCGATGAGCGGGGGTGAATTGATGTACCAATGATTCATTCAACCTCTCGATGGAGGTATATATAGGGCGTATACCCTCTCATTGTTCGCCCCATTTCCACACCCTAATGGTTAGGGCCTCTGCGAGACCCGTCCCTTGTGCAACCGCCGTCAGTGGTTTTGACCGCTCGGTCATTCCGCGAGACCCGTTCTAATAAAACAATCCCATTTACTCTGGCTCGGTTTTCTGAGACAATATTTTTTCTGTAAACAAAAACATGCACTGCATATTTTTGTTGATTATTATCCAGAGTTTTTTCCTATTTATGATAGGTTTCTCTTGGAAAGCCTCTACCATGATGAATCAATTGATTGAGGGTAGGCATCACTTTTTCCTTGTCCTTCTCCCCTTTGAAACCACCTCGTGCTTAATCCCAATCCAAAGCACTCATCTTCCATTCATAGAGAAATCCTATCGTCAACATCAATAAAAAAGGCCATCATGTACCAAAATCCAAACAAATCAATCTTGTTGAGAGATACTATCCACGGAAAAAATGTGACTTCCATATCAAAGATAATAAATAAAATAGAAACCCGATCGGATAGGTGACCAGTCCTTATCCCTCTTTGAAGGGGTGTGTGAGCCACGAGACATATTCTCTCATAATTGCATTGTATCATGATAAAGGGCCTAATCATACTTCTTATCCTGCTAAGAAAACAACATCCTCCAGATAAAATTTAGCTTATGAAGTTGACAAGTTTATGCTATGGCACCCTATCATGATTGTGAACTACATCCAGAAAGAATGTACTACTCTATAACCTAAATTTGGTGGCCTCTCATGCATAAGAAAAGCCTCTATGATATACTAATGCAAAGCTATCTAGCCCTATGAAACATAGTGAAGTAAATATGAGATAAAGCAAGACATAGAGAGACAATGTCGGGAAAGAGGTTATCTTCAAAGAAAGACATTGTAAGAAAATTGGTAGCCGGTAGTACCCTGTCAAAGGTAGTATCTTGTCGAAAGTGAGCGCACCATGCATGCAATTTTAGCATGTTAATTCCAAGAATGGACTTCTTCAATGAGAAGAAATGTAGAATTTCGTATTCTTCTAGGTTCTTTTACCACTTTGAGTTGACACAGAAAATTTTTCCATTAAAGAAGGATACAAATGACCCACATGAAATTTGCAAAGGTTTTAATTGTGAGTGCATGCGTGAATGGAGAAATTGTTAGTACACGAACATGTATATTTTGATGATAACAAAACTTGTGTGCAAAGCTTGTAGCTATGTCAAGAGCAGGAAAGCTAGCTACTGTATCAGGAAGAAGCTCAAGTTGAGGAGCTCAAACTTAAGTGAAAAAGAAGCTCAAAGGAGTTGATTGATATGGAACTCCAGCCCAAACTCAAGGAAGGATCTCAAACTCAAGAAGAAGATAAAGTATTCTCTTTTATTGAGTCATGCTTTTTGTAATTATCTTAGATTGTAAAAGACCTCAAATCATGAATATTATATTTCAACCCTTTGACTTCGAGTTTAACTTTCAGGTCAAAGAGTCAAGCTTATCAATCAACCACTTTATACTGATCTATCACACATGATCGATCAACCTTGCTTTTATAATAGGTCATTATTTGAATTACAATAACTATATCTTTGATCGATCGATTTTGATCCTTGATCATTTATCTATTGATTCTATCGATCACCTAAATCCCCATGATCGATCATTTGATTTTGATCGATCATCTTTGTATCCTGATCGATCACATTCCATTTCAAGAAGATTTTTAAAGATGACTCATTCCTGATTTGTTTACAATGGTTGGTTTTTGAGAACCAATGTCTATGGGACTGTAAGACCTGTAAATGGAACCTCATACCTCATTCTACAATGCACTCTAAGAGAAAAAAGCTCTCTACTCTCTGCTTTCCACTCTATACTTTGAGAGAAAGATCGAAGAGCTATTATCTATTGTGTTCTTCATTCCAACAGCTCTAAAGCTCTACGTTTGATTCTTACGAGCACGCTCCTCGTACTGTAAGATTGTTTTAATTTTGCCTCTTATTATTCATTGTATATTTACTTTGATATTGAGTTTATTATGATTATTTAAAGATTTTGAGTTGTCAATGTAAACAGCTCAGGTTGTAAACAGTGGAGTTGACCGTGTAATCATCTCATGTTGTAATACTGTTGGGTTTTCCATGTAAGCAACTCATGTTAGTAGAAGACCCGTATGGGTCTGGTTGAAAACCAAAGTTTGGAGACTCATGTCGTGGTTGGTTTCCACGTTAACTGTGTGTGTGCACTTGTGATTTTCTTATATATATTGTGATTAAAAGTGATATGTGACGATGTGGTTGTTTGAGTTTATTTTTTGCAGCGATCCAGGTCATTCAGTCAATGCACCTGTAACCATCAGTCAGTGTTTGAGAGGGATACAGGAAAACCAACATTTGGTATCAGAGCCTCGTCCGTGTTGAAAAAGTTATGCTTCGAGGCACACATGGGCAGCATCTCGGGATCGCATCTAGAAGGAAGCTCTGTGACTTGTCCGCTTTTCTTCGATGAGACAAGCAATGCAAGCTAAAAGAAGAAGATTCCCATCTTCCTGCAAGCAAGTGACTTTGCTATCTGGAATATGGTCTAGAAAAAGTTCCAGCTAATTGAAGAGGAGTTCGACTACATCAAAGTCAAAATAGAAAAGATGGTGTTAAATGCAAGAGCGATGAATGCCATGTATTACACCATGTCCAATAAGGAGTTTGACTGTATCTCCCATCTGAGTATGTGGCCAATGAGATTTGGAGTTGCCTTGCCTCTATGTATGGATAAACTCCAAAGCATACGATGCAAGCTCAGAGTCATCAAGCAACAGTGAAGAAGAGGATGAGAATGAGCAAGCATTTTTTGGGATAGTGGAGTCTGACTCATTCGACTCAGATCAGACTCAGACACTGAGGTAAATGAACTTTCTTATACTAAGCTTTATAATACCTCATAAGATCTTTTTAGAGAAGTCGTGAAACTAGAAAAGATAAAGAAGAAACTTGTAAAGGATAAATCTAGTTTTCTTAATGACAGATGTTTTCAAAAAGGATAATAAGCTGCTAAACATGATCTAAGTAGTTTTAAAGTGAAAATTACATGTTTAGAAAAAGAAATAGCTAACCTTAAAAAGAAATTTGCCTTTATACCTCCTTTTGTCAAAGGCAAAGAAAGAGTAGAAAATCATGTTTCTAGCTCTAGTTCTTTCCAAAAAAAGAAAATGGATTTGGAAAAAAAAAGAAAACATTACAATCTCGCCTTTAATGACCTGAAAAAGAAAGGGTACCGGATCAAAATCTTTCAGGTAGCAGGGGCCAAAAGAGAAATAGGAGGCGACATCAACGATGGTGGACCCTGCCAAGGCCAAAAAAACAGAACTATGGTTAGATGCCATCACCATGGAGAAGCTACCAAGACTGGAGAAGTCTGCTTCCAAGGACCGTAGGTGACTTCTTATCTTTTTTATTTAGTTGATCATACATACCATGCATTGACGATGAGCCCTCAACTCTTATCTTTTAGGGGGAGCCTTTAAGAAAAGACTAAGGGAGATCTCTAGTTTAGGAGGAGCTCAATTTAAAAAGAATATTCCAAATAAAAAAGGGGAGATATTTTTTAGACATCTTTTTATCCAACAATTAGTATCAATCAACTTTTGATATAAGTTTAGGCATTTTTATTACATCAAAATAGGGAGAAAAGATTGTTTACAAAAATTGTTTGCTCATACACACATTATTTTGCAGCACATAAAATATTCTGTCATCATCAAAAAAGGGGATATTGTGAGTGCATACATAAATGGAGAAATTGTTAGTACATGGGCATGCATATTTTGACGATAACGAAACTTGTCTGCAAAGCTTGTAGCTATGTCAAGAGCAATAAAGCTATTGGACCAAGAATAAGCTCAAGATGAGGATCTCAAACTTAAGGAAGAAGAAGTTCAAAGGAGTTCTAGGATATGGAACTCCGGCTCAAGCTCAAGGAAAGATCACAAGCTCAAAAAGAAGATGAAGTATATTCTTTTATTGAATCCTGCTTTTTGTAAAAGACCTCAAATTATGCATATTGCATTTCAACCCTTTGACTTTAACTTTCAGGTCAAAGAGTTAAGATGATCGAATCAACCATTTTACACTAATCGATCAACCTTGCTTTTATGATCTATCATTATTTGAATTACAACGATTATATCTTTGATCGATCAATTTTGATCATTGATCAATCATCTCTTGACTCTGATCGATCACCTATATCCCCATGATCGATCATTTGATTCTAATCAGTCGTCATCGTATCATGATCGATCATATTCCATTTTAGAAAGATTTTTGAAACCAATTTCATTCTCGATTTGTTCACAATGACTAGTTTTTTAGAGCCAATGTCTATGGTACCCTAAGACCTACAAATAGGACCTCATACCTCATTCTACAATACATACCAAGAGAAACAATCTCTCTACTCTTTACTTTCCACTATATACTTTGAGAGAAAGATTGAAGAGCTATTTTATGTTGTGTTCTTCATTCCAATAGCTATGAAGCTCTGCATTTGATCCTTACGAGCACGCTCCTTGCTCTGTAAGATTGTTTTTAGTTTTGCCTCTTATTATTGATTGTACTTTAATATTGAGGTAATTGGGATTGTTTAATATGTATATGATTTTGAGTTGTCCGTGTAAATAACTTAGGTTGTAAAAGGTGGAGTTGACCGCGTAATCAACTTAGGTTGTAATACGGTTGGGTTGTCACGTAAGCAACTCGGATCATGGTTTTTACCCACGAGGATTTCCGCGTTAAATACTTGTGCACTTGTGATTTGCTTGTCTATATTGTGATTAAAAATGCTACGTGACGTTGTGGTTGTTTGAGTTTATTGTTTTCAGCGATCCAGGTCATTCAGTCGATCCACCCATATCCATCAGTCAGTGTCCGACAACATTAACAACTATGCAAGGTTAACATCAACACATCCATCATATTATCTCATACAATCAAAAGAATCTTCATTGGCTTGAAAAGGTAGTGAAAGGAATTGGATATAGAGCCTAGTCTATGGGAGTGTGAGCATCCTTCACATCCAGAGTATGAGATGTCTCCTACAAGCCATAATATACTATACCATGGAATAAGTTTTGCTATCAACTTGATGAATGCCACTAATTGGAGCCAAAATAATGACGGGACTACAACCAAGGAAGATCCAATCATGTTTGCCAATGGCTACAGGAGATTCACCTACATTCGCTGCTAAAGAGAAAGAACAGACAAGGAAAACAGAAAAAGAATAACTGGCATAAACCTCACAGAATACAGTTCAGATTTATCTACCCTTGTATTAGCAAAAGGTGAAGGCAGACAAGGAACATGAAACCTTCACTCATAGCAACCCAACACAGTCATCATTCCCATCTCCTGCAGAGCTGATTTATTCTCTTCACGTGCTGGTCCCCATCAACCCCAATTGTAAGGTAAACCCTTGTTAAAGGCATCGTGAACCAGGCGGTCGTCTGAGGTCATCTTGCATGAGAAAGACAGATTGCCAAATTTGCTCCCAGAAGTGTATTTCCACTGGGATAGATTGGCGGTAACATTTCTAATCCAACTTTCACTTCTACTTTTTGCGAGTGACTATACAAATCCAGCTCTGATTTTTACGCCTAGGACCTCATACGATACAACTTTGTGTTCCATCTCTTCTTTCTTAGGCACGCCTCGAAAGACTCAGAGGTGGCATGCCCTATGCTCACACAAGGTGTATGTATATAAACATGTGGGATGTCAGACAATGCATGCAAGAGGCAGATCATATTCTGCCCTCAACAAACCAGAGTGAAGCAAAAAAAATCAAATTATTGGAACATTGGAGATATTGGAAAAAAGCAAGAGCCAAAACAGTCCACGCAGACATGTAGATAGATCCTGTTACATTTTGTAGACATAAAAATGTGGTGCATAAATTACAAGTAAAGTCTGCTCTAATTAATTCAGATTTTAACAGGGGAATCAAATATAAAAACACAAAGAGGTGGACGCCCAAAAGGGCTAGCTTTTTCAGACCCTAGAAGTGCCAAGCTTCCTCTCAAATAGACGACGCAGGAGATAAACTTGTAGCACGCTGGCTCCGACAAGTGCAGCCGATTCAAAAAGAGCCTTGTGGATTGCCCTCCTGCTCATTCCTTCATTCACTGCAACAAAATAACTCCCATTAATAATATGATATAATTGGCTGCATGCAGGGCAATATTCACTGTTCATTTCAATGTAGAAATAACAGTCGATGCCGGTATTGACATGAAATTGGGCGAATACCCACGGACAAATAACAAATAGTGATTTTTTGAACGGATATTATATAGCGATGATATGCATAAATTCATGCTACCGCAATGTAATAGGCCAAGTGTGCATCATTCACGCCATTGTAAGATGTAAATATGCATTACTTACGTTAGGTTTTAGCAAACGTCATTTGATCCACAGGTATGAACCATCCAATCAAATCTGAATTCCAATTCATAAAACTAAACTTACTCAAAAAAGAAAATGCAGCAGACACTGAGGTCTACCCATCCAATCAAATCTGAATTCCAATTCATAAATCTAAACTTACTCAAAAAAGAAAATGCAGCAGACATTGAGGTATACTGGTATAACTAAAATATATATGGGCACAATGTATATGTCAAGACTCAAGAGTTCATCGGGTTACAAGAACCTTCATCAAGTGCCAGTGTAACTTGGATTTTAGTATTGACAGAATGCCCAGATTAACACTGAACCTCGGTATCACTTATATATTGCATATCTCAACCTCTGTCTTAATTTCCTTACTTGATAGATGTAATCACACTACGACAATCTATGCGACAATCAGGAAATACCTATTGATTGCCGATCAGTCTGGGCCTCTAGCCAGTGCTGTTCAAATTGTATATTATATAGAGCTTCTTCCAACTTGGCGATCTGCTCTAACAAGGGGGCGAAGTGTTCTGAAAATTAAGAGAAAATGGAGAAAGTCCATATCAGTATACCTTACCATTATCAACAGGAAAAGGAGAAAGGGGACTCTCACCATCCTTTGCATGTTGATCAAAGTAACCAAAATGTGCAGCCTGTACGTCAAAATCTATTGTTTCGTGATAGGGGGACTTATTCGTAAAACAGAATCGATGGAGTCCTTTCTTCTGAACTATGAACTCGAATTTCTCACTTGTTTTATCTCGAGAGTCGTGAATTTGTTCACCAGATGGACCCTTCACCTGATAACTCACAAAAAGGAAAAATTATTAGTTTACCAGCACAACTTCAAAATAAATTTAAATTACTACATTCTGCATCATTAAGGACAAGAAATGTACAAACTTTGGAGGCATGTTATCAGTCATACAAAGCAAACGAAAATGAATGTGTTTCACTTCTAGCTACAAATTTCCGATACCTTTGCAGGTTCAGATACAAAAACAAGCACTAGAAAAAACACAAATATGCATCTTAGATAGATGACACCTTTTGCAAACCTTTCAGGACTTACATCTAAAATCCCATCTAGAAAGTTACAATACGATTGATGACATTTTATTTCCATATGATTAGATTTTAGTAAACTAAACTCTTTGACATGAAGTAGAGTGGTGTACAATATACTAGGGAGGTGTTCATTATCTGATACAACATGCTCACTATGCATTCCAAAACATCTCCTGGAGTTTCCTTCGGTTAATTAAACCTAACAGAAGTTAGTTAAGTCAATCAGAAGTCTAATCTCAATGGGAAAAAATGCCAAAAGTCAAAGGCATTATGTTGGAACTTGTATCCTTGAATTGTTTAATCTATCAAAGTTATAATCAAAAGGACTTTCCCAATCATGTCCTCGGTTCTAATGGCTCTTTTTTACTCACCCTCAAGCTCTTTCATCCAGTTCCAGAGTTGTCAGAGAACACAATGATGTGTATGAATGTTTCATCATTGTCAATAGTTGAATATGGATTTGGAGGGAGAGAATATTCCTGATCGAGTATAAACTAATATGTTTTCTGCTTCTATAGGTGTTCCAGTATATATGTGAAACATAATACTACCAAGCAAGCTATTAATACTGTCAGGTGGGATAGACAAGTATCTAATATGTAAAAGACACCTACTTCTATGTAACTAGGCCAAAGAATATGTATGCATGGTAACCAAAGATGAATAGATCAACAACAGTCTAAATCAACAGCAATGTCCAATGACGTATACACATTTCCACCACATGATGCCCATCTGCACTCTGACTTGTTAAGCGATGTATGAGTGCCAATGGCTACTTCTTGGAGCACGAAACCTAAAAGTAGTGCTGAATGATCCGTCTTTCAGACCCTCTTTCTTATTAGCATTTCAACAATTTGTTGCAACTGCTGGAAACCTTGAGATGCTTCCGATCAATTGAGATAGCAACTAGTGCGTAAGAGTGGAGTGAGGGGTTATGCAAGCATCATTTCAAAACCAAAATGATTTCTTTTAATAGTCACAAATAGTGCAAAGTAAGGCATTATAGAAGATGAATTTTTTGAAGAAGTTCTTGAGAACAAAGGTGGTGCAGAAGGTCTCCATGAGCAAGAGAAGGTGGCCTATTCTTAATTGATATGTTCAACTTGTGTGAGATTTAACAAAAAAAAGACCTGGAATGGGATTATTCTAAAGAATATATCTAGGCCTTTGGTGCTAAATTAGCACATTGTTCTAGAAAATTTGTAGTAATATATAATGATATATTTTATGAGACCATCCACGATCATCTAACAATTAATTCTCGCAGAATAATCGGAGAATCAAGTGTAAAAATTAAGCTTCAATTTTAAAACCTGAACAAAATAGTACTGAGTCTGAAGACTTCAGACAAATCAAAACATCCCAAATAAAACTGCACAAACGAAGATATTTTATTAGAGCCCATATGGTGTCTCCATCCCAACTAAGTTGCATGTCCCTACACTAAAAACAAGGTTCTAACAAAGATGATTTAAATGATTCCTTGGATGCAATTGGCATGAGGGCCACTGTCCCATTTTATGATTTAACCCTTGGAGGATGACAGAGAGAGTGCACAAGGGCAGGATGAGGGCCGCCGTCATGCAGGAGAGGGTGAAGACTGCATCAAGGTTCGAACAAGTAGAAAGAAAAGGGTGGAATGAGGTTCCTCTATGAGGAATATTTGACTAAAGGGATTGGGGAACCTGGCTGCAAGTTATCCATATCCAATCTTGTGCTTCTATTGTTGGAAAGTTGAGCATCATAGAGGGCACTATACGGTGGAGGGCATCCAAGGTTCAGGAAAGCGGTATGCGTATGCGTTTGGACAGGTCACTGAATAGTGCTTAAGCGGTATGCGAGGGCATATGTGGGGTATATGCGGTTCTACGCGGTTTACTATTTTTTTGTTTAAAAATAAATAAATATATACAAAAGTAACTACAACAGAACTAAATTTATGTGTAATTGTGGTGCAAGAGAAGATTTAAGAAAAATAACTTTCATATAGAGTTCAAAACAATCTCTATCAAACAACTATCAATACTTCAATAGAACGGTTAGCACATAAAATAATTGACAACAATCAACAAAATAGAAAAGTTAGCACACAGAATGCCTCTATTGTTGAATATAATGTCATTTATCTTTGTCGTTATATTTATAATTGATCTTCCATCAAAAGTACCAAACTTTACATATAATATATTGCATTCATAATAACTATTAGTTGACTAAATTAGTTTGTTAAATTATTAGTACATTATTCTTTTTCTTCCTTGCGTGTTTCCAATCTCACAGTATAACTACTTTGACGATGGATTTAAATGGTCATGGAATGCTTGGTTGGCATACATGCAAAAAGCAAGGAAAGCGTGGCACAAATAACACAATAAAAATGTGGCACAAATAAAAAAAAATGTGTATGCGGCCGCACAACCCGCATATGTGGCACGCATAAGCGCATAGAGTGCATAATGGGGGGCTTCATGAAAGCAGTGCGTTGAGGGCACCGCATATGCGGCCGCACAGGCCGCTTCGTGATCATTGATGGCATCTAGAGGAGCACAAATGAGGCAGAAGTTGTGGTCTCCTCGATGTGGTGGACTTTGATTAACGAGGTCAAATGTGAGATATGTGTTGGAACTCTGTTCCAAGATGTTGCCCACCGGGGTGGTTCCCTCGTATGAGTAAAAGGGTGTATTGAGTGACGTGGCACGACAACCCCTCCAATCATTGTTGAGGCATAGTATAATGCCATATCTCTTGGCATTATTGAAATGCTCTAGTTCATATAATGCTTCAAGATATGGGCTTCATGTCTATGAAATTATACTCGAACATCAAGGCAACCACAGAGCTTGCCAACAACCCCATATAGCATGATCCTACATAGCATGTGGAAATCTATAGGCACTTTATTCGAGCATGGTTTGGAAAAAAATGCATCTTGAGGTGCATGCCTCAGGCTTGCTATGTGATGCGCATGTTTCAATTAGCCAAGGCAATCCGAGGCATTCAAGGAGAGGCATTGACTGAGATGTCATATTGGGTGTTGAATGTTCATGCATGACCTGCAATTGTCCTAAAGATTTGTCTGCATTCCCCCATCCCTTGAACCCTTGTGAAACTCTTCAACCAACAATCTCTCTCTTTATAGTCAAAGAATAGTACAAAGGATAATTATTAGCTCCAATTCTAAGATGATTATAAATAATACTAATGTACAACAAGCCCCAAATCTCGAATGGCAGGCTTCACCCGACAACACCGGGGAGGCCATAAAATGAGGTTTGCAATATTTCGTGTTGAAAAGCTGGGTTAGGATTCAAGGCATTTCAATAAATATTCGTGTTATGACATAGTTTTGTTATTTTAATACAGTATTTTTGGTTAAAATTCATATTTTTTTAGAGAAAAATGGAATTCTCCTTGCCCGCCTTGAAGCCACACCTCAAGTAGATTTGAGAACTACCTCATTCCACCTTTCATTTTTTTTAAACCTTGAGTGTTACCACCTTGAAATTGCAGGCAACTCAAGGTTTGTAGGCTACTGATCCTGTGTAGGGACCTTGCATTAGTCACTCCCGTCTTGTCTCCGTTGGGGGTTGTGAAGTCAATGTTCGAGAGCTCGGATGTCCTTGTCGAGGTGGAGTGTTTAGCTTCATCTTTTCCAATGTTTTTGTCTTTTGTAGTGGGAGGTGCTCGCATAAAGATCCACGTTGATAGGAGCATGCTATGATAGTCTTCTGGCAATGGTGATGGCGAGGCACCTAAGATTGGAGCACAATATGAGATGTTAGGAGCAAGAGCAGAGATCATGGTGGGAACGGTGGGTTTGGAAGGCAAAATGTATGCATCGAATAGGTTCGCTTCCTTTTCGGGACACCTATTTTAAGGTCCACTCTATGTGGCTGGGCACATGGTAGTCACTCCGGATGAGGGGGTATCTGTGGGGTATAGCGTTCACTTGGGTGGTCTTCTCGACTAGGATTGGTGGTACCATGTCACCCTTGGTTGATATATCGCATCTAGTTCTATAGTTCCTTTTCCTACGTAACCATGACAGCAAAAACATCAGGTTTTGCCTGAAACAGGATGTCTTCTCGCTTCTTGCTGATCTTGAAAGAGTGGATGAGGAGGGATTGACCATCAATTTTTCACTGGTGGGTCAGCAATTGGAACCAACAAAGACTGGAGGCTTGGTGCCGGTGATTCATGTGCAAGATGGGAGGGTTGGTGCCGGTGAATCAGAAGAATAAAGGTTTGAAGCCAAAGCCAAACAGGGATAAGATCTTATAAAAATTAAGTTGGACAATTATTTGGGCAACATCATTTTTACTCTTTACATTACATCCCTGTTTCATATTTTGAGAAGGCTGTAGCCTACAAGAACTTGTAAAAAAAATGGCAAGTTCACATTCTTGCTAAAAGAAGTCTTTCTTACGTAGAATACACACACTCACTGTAAAGGTTATTCCTAGGAGCCGATAGTTTCACAATATCGGCTAAGCTACTCCGGTAGGTATTCTAAGTATATATTAGTTGGAAAATCCTAAATAGGTCAAGAATGCGCGCCAGACCTCAACTTCTTGTGTCAATAGTCCTTGTTAGCGTAATCAACGTGGGTGGCACACAGGGAAATAACAAACAATGCATAAGTGTTGGAGTATCTGGTTGTGCGCCATATGAGTTGTAGGAGGGTAAATGGATCTCTCCAGGATCCATTTACCCCATCCATATGTTTAGTCCCATATCTACCAGTGGTGGGACTTGGAGGCTCTCTGGACACTATATAAGGAGCCCTGGACCTCCTGTAACCATTGAGAGAAAGTGCAATAGACAGATACGCCCTCTGAGGCATTCTCTCGTGGTTTCATCCCGCTCCTTAGGGAGTAGGGTTCCACGTAAATCCTGTTCTTATTGTTCTTTATCTTTTTCCATATTTCGCTTCCACATGTTTATTTTCTAACATGGTATCAGAGCGGGTCGATTCTCGAGGGTTTATTTTTCATTATTTTATTCGAGATTTGATTTCGGAGTTCTTGAAGATTGATATTTTGAAGATCCAGTTCTCTATCACTGGAGTTCCTGTTCAAGATCTGTTCAGACGCGCTTCTCTAGATCAAAGATTAAACTCCTAGCGCATATTCCAGGGCTGCAGGCGACATGACCACGCCCAACCAACCTTGCCGAAGGAAGAGTTTCTCTGTCCAGGCAGTGGCATCGAGCCACAATTGATCTTACTTCCCCCACCAGGGTTGCGCTGATGGAATCTCGAGTTTTTTTTTTGTGAGATCAAACACTAGCAGGCGCAGGCGACGCCCAAACCATCAGGGAGATCTCCTCCAGCAAGCAGCACAGCCCCGCGTGCCCTGGAGCTCCCGCAAACCCTAGAGCTTCCGCATCAGAGTCGCGCAACGGAAGCCACCAGCAGCCCAGGCGCCCCTACACAAAGCCTCCACGTGCGGCGCACACCTCCAGGCAGATCCATTACCGCAGCGCACGGTCTCCTCCAGCAGCGCACTTCCCATCACAAGCTCCACGCACCGCAAGCCGCAAGCTCCGGCCCCTCCCTCGATCTGCGGGTGCATCTCCATCAAGCCACACAGACGGCGGTGGCCTTCAGGACCACTAGACGGCATCGCCTGGTTCAGAGCGTGAGCCTCGCGCGCCTCCAGGCGGGCGGTGGCGTCTCCCGATGTCGCGCAGATCCTTCAGGAGGCGAGGGAACCCTACGTGCGCCTCCTCCTCCCAGCGGCGGCGGATTGTCGATGGATTCTCCCCTTGATGCAAGCTATATGCAATAAGAACGGAGATTCGATGCGACGCAGGCGAGTTGTCTAACTGGGTAGGTAAAACAATGGAAATGCTACCACACTTAAGGGAAATGTGACACCAATAAATTTCAGCAACAAAAGATCGTGAGATACTCTATTTACGGCACAATCTTATCACAAATTCAGGGCAACCCGAATAGTTAATAGTTCTTGAGAAAATATAGCAATGTTGCAACTACTAGGGACCTCAATACATCACCAAACCAAGCAGCAACATAACAGTCCACAATACTAATATTATGCGGCAAAATAATTGGTGGAAATAACGCTCATACTACAACCGACGAGGGCGAGTTTGCAAGCTTCAGACCTGGACGATGGTGTTGGGTGCGGGACGGTTGCAGCGGCTATTCTGGCAGGGGCCCGGGGCGCGGTGGGGCGGAGCCGTGGCCGCGTCGCAGGAGTAACCTGGAGTGCTCAGGCGCTGACGCGCGTGGAGAGGCGCAGGTGGGTGCGGAAAAGGTGTGGGGCGGAGGCGGAAGAACTGGGGCCGTGGTGAGAAGGTGGCGGCGTGGGGTAGGCGCGGGGAAAAGGAAGGTTGGAGAAGGCGGGGAGGAGAGGAAGGGGGGGTCGCGGTCGCGTGAGAGGGGGGGGAGGCGGCGCCGGCATCGGGGAGGGATGCTGTGAAGAGGCGACGGGGAGATGGGAGGGTTAGGGTTCGGAAAGGGGTGAGGGCACGGGGAAAAAGGGAGAAGGGGGGAGGGAAAGGCGGAAAACGAGAGAGAGAGAGAGAGAGAATAAGTGGGGGAAAATAATTCTCATTCCATGATCATCCAACCCTTTCCAATGGGGTGCCTTTATAGAGGCCAAATCCCCCCAAACAAGCAACTACTCTACTATAAATAGGAAAAGAAGAGATAATAAGACCTTATATAATGAGCCTTTTACATAAATAAGTAAAAGAAATATATAAAGAAAAACAAATGCCCGAAAAAAAAGACACCACATAGCATCATGCTGCATCAGCTCCCCCTGCTGAGAAGAATCTCGCTCCGTCGAGATGGCGTTGTGATAATTCTGAAGTATATCAGGGCGGAGTTGTTGAAGTTCATCCTCGTCAATCTAGGTGCAATCTGTCAGGGGTCGTCCCTTCCACCTGACTAGGTAGCGACGGAAGAGACCACGTCTAGTCGTCATATCTCGTATGTCGGCAATATCTTCTATCTGATCGGCATCAGTCGCGGCTGGTGGTTGGTGCGTATCATCAACGGGAACTGCTGGTGTGGTTGCATCTGTCTGCTCATCTCCGTGATATAAGAAGAGATCTGAAACATTAAAGAGTGGCGACGTTTGGACATCCGGCGGTAGATCAAGTAGGTAAACATTCTGCCCAATCTTCTTGAGGATTCGGAATGGACCAATCTTTCGGACACTCAATTTTTGGTGGACACTCAAAGGAAACCTCTCTTTTTTAGGTGGACCATCACTAATTCTCCAACTCTGAACTCGCTCTCTCTACGATGGAGGTTGGCTTGGGCTTGGTATTTCTAGGTCATAGTTTGGAGTTTGGCTCGGATCTCGGTATGGATATGGGTTAGATGTTCGACCAGGTCCTCAGCGGATGCACTACTCCTCCCTTGCATGGTTGTGGGTGTAAGGTCGAGAAATTGGGTAAGTGGAAAGCCGTACACACTCTCAAAGGGCGATTTTCCGGTGGAACTGTTATACGTGAATTCGGCTTGGGGAAGGATTAGATCCCATTTGGACGGAGAGTCCCCTGCAAGACATCGCAATAAATTTCCTAAAGATCCATTAACTACTTCGGTTTGCCCGTCTGTTTGTGGATGATAAGCGGTGATGTATTGCAAACGGGTACCAAGACGAGACCGAAGCGTGCGCCAAAAATGACTCAAAAATATGGTATCACGATCCGAAGTGAAAGAACGAGGAACACCATGCAACTGAACATCACGAAAAAACAAATCAGCGACATGAGATGCATCTGAGGTTTTTTTACATGCAATGAAGTGTGCCATTTTAGAAAATATGTCCACAACCACAAAAATAGAGTCAACTTTCCGTACCGTGAGGGGTAAGCCTAGCACGAAATCCATAGTGATGTCTTCCCAGGGTCGCAGAGGAATCGGTAGAGGTATATACAACCCAGCGTTCTGCCTATGGCCTTTGAATCTCTGACATGTTTGGCATTTTTATACAAATTTTGTAACATCCTTTCGCAATTGCGGCCAATAAAATCGCTCTTGGAGAAGAGTCAAGGTCTTGTCCCTTCCAAAGTGTCCAGCTAAACCATCGTTATGCAGTTCTGAAATTAAATTCTCTCGAAGGGAGGTGGCAGGAATGCACAGTCGGTGGGCCTTGAACAGGAATCCCTCATGAAGGACATAAGTGGCGGTCGGATCCAGTCCAGTGTCAACACACTCTACGTAGGCTTGTCCGAAGTCAGGCTCAGTGGGGTAAAGATCCTTGAGTGCGTCAAATCCTGTTGTGCTTACGGTCATTGTGGTCAGGACGTGTGCTCGCCTGCTCAACGCGTCGGCCACACGATTCAAGGTTCCAGCCTTGTGCTTGAGATGGAACGTGTATTCTTGGAGGAAACTAACCCATTTTGCATGACGCTTGTTAAGGGTCTTCTGAGAGTTCAGATACCTTAAGGCTTCATGATCAGAATTAAGGACAAATTCACGCTGGATTAGATAGTGCCTCCAATGCTTGAGAGCTTGTACCATAGCATAGAATTCGACATCATATGTAGAGTACCGTGATCGAGCTTCGTTCAACTTTTCACTGTAGAATGCTACAGGTCGTCCTTCTTAACTCAGGACGGCACCAATCCCGACATGTGAGGCATCGCAATCAACTACGAAAACCTTGGTGAAGTCAGGAAGTGCCAAAACAGGGGCATGGGTCAATTGATGTTTTAGCTTTTGAAAGCTGATTTCTGCTTCAGGAGTCCAAGTGGGTGCGCCTTTACGTGTGCAATCTACCAACGGAGCGGCACAAGTGCTAAAGTTCCGGATGAAGCGTCGGTAGAAAGAAGCCAATCCCAGAAAGCTGCGAATCTCAGTGAGGGTTTTAGGCACGGGCCAGCTCTGAATAGCCTGAATCTTGGAGGGGTCAACTTTAAGTCCATCGGCAGTGACAATGTATCCCAAGAAGAGGACGGTGTCAGACATGAAGGAGCATTTCTTAAGGTGGACATACAATTGTTGGGCTCTCAAGGTTTCCAAGACTTGTCGTAAGTGGGCTAAGTGGTCGTCTTTGGTCAAGTTGTAGATCAATATGTCATCAAAGTACACAACCACAAACTTACCGATGAAGGGCCGCAATACATGATTCATGGTTCGCATAAATGTGCTGGGTGCATTAGACAGGCCAAAAGGCATTACTGTCCACTCATAAAGGCCCTCTTTGGTCTTAAAAGCAGTCTTCCACTCGTCTCCAGGTCGGAGGCGAATCTGATGGTACCCACTGCGAAGATCCATTTTTGAAAATAATTTGGCACCCGATAGCATGTCGAGCATGTCATCAAGGCGTGGAATCGGAAAACGATACTTGATCGTGAGCAGAGCAGAGCAGAGCAGGAACCGCAAGGGACTCATACTTTCTCGAACATACCCACGACGTAGAAGATCAGTGACCTGCTTGTTCATTTCTTCGTGCTCACTTGGGCTCATCCGATAATGTGATAAATGGGTTAGGCTAGCTCCAGGGACTAGGTCAATGTGATGTTTAATGTCTCGCAATGGGGGTAGTCCTTCAGGCAACTCCTCGGGCATAATGTCAGCAAACTCCTGGATGATGGGTTTTACCTCAGGCGGGACTTCGGGTGTAGTTGTCTCTTGTTTGCTCACTTCACGTCCCATTAATGCATAAATAGTGGAGCTTTCCTGAACTTCACGTCGGAATGTCTGGGCTTCCATCAACAATACGGGACCCGTAGTTGAAGACTTTGACGGTGGAGTACTTTTACCAGATTGTGCGGTCGCGGATCGAAGTGTAGCCACCTGACGAGGGCTAAAGGCTTCGCGTTGTGGTCTAAGGGTCACACGCACCTTGTTTATGAGAAATGAGTAAGTGTTCAACTTTCCTCTGTGTTCAGTGACTCGGTCAAACTGCCAAGGTCTCCCAAGTAGTACATGACAGACATCCATAGGGGCTACATGGCACCACACCTTGTCTTTATATGAAGGCCCAATCGAGAAGCTAACGAGACTCTGGCGGTGGATTGGAAGTTGAGTGCCACCTCGAAACCAAGCCACATTGTATGGTTTCTCGAGTGGTTGAGTTGGTAGATCCAACTTGTCGACCATTTCTTGAGACACGAAGTTCTCAACGTTGCCTCCATCAATGATCAACGAACAGCGTCGCCCTCCTGAGGTGCATGTGGTTCGAAATATGCTGCGTCGCAGCCAACTATCAGCATCATTAGCAGCGTGTGTGAGCAAGATGTTCGTGGGTGCGCTGTCAGGAGCGATAAAGTCTTCATGTTCAATTACCAGGAAAGGTCCGGATACATCCATGGCCTCAAATTTCAGCGAAATTCGGTCGAATTTCTGTCGAATATCGATATCCAGTCGAAACCGAAATTCGACCGAAATGACCGAAATGACCGAAATATGGGGGTCCTAGTACAAAAAATGACCGAAATGGCCGAAATTTTGGTCGAAATTCCACCGAAATTCCATCGAAATTCTATTTTGGTCGATACCGAAATGGTGACCGAAACCGACATTTAAGGCCTTGGATACATCTCCATCCACTCCCAGAAGCTCAAAGTCATCAGCTCCCGTGGTGACAGCCGTCAAAGCGGTTTGATCCTCTTCGGGTGATTCCTGTTGGTCAGGTTCAGGGTCTTCCGGGTCTTCGGCGGTATATAAATGGGCGGGCCTAGCCTTAGGGTTTGGGCACTCTGCCGCTCGATGTCCCTTTTGATAACATCGGAAGCAAGTGTCAGGTCCTACAACAGGTCGACTCCCCAAGATGCCTGGTCCGTGGTTTCCAGTAGGTGGTCGAGCGTCGGCAGAAGTTGATGGTTTAGTTTGGGATTTACCCGTAATAATCGATGGGGAAACTATTGGTTTGGAAGTCGTCATCGGGGTACTAGTGTGTGGGACGGAGTTCACAGGAAAGGACGTCCTCCTTGTCTGGGTCTTAGCAAGCTTAGTCTCAGCCCGTTCAGCTTGCTTGTAGGCTTCGTCGACATCTCGACAGTTGTGGAGGTAGAGTTCATCTTGGATAACTTGGCGGAGTCCTTGCATGTAGCGGGTGACTTCTTGGACAGGAGTCTCCTGTAATCGGTTGCGATGAATGAGGGACTGGAACCCTTCGGTGTATTCTCTCACGCTCGTGGTACCTTGTTTCCATGATTGCAGTCGCGCGTACAAGTCTCGTTTGTAATCTTCAGGCACGAACTTGGTTTTCAGCTTGGCCTTCATCTTGCTCCAACTGCGGATCTTACCTTTTCCTATTCGTTTGCGTTCAGATTGCAAGCGGTCCCACCAGAGCAGAGCATGTCCTTTTAGTTTGATCGTGACAAATTGAACCTTTCGTTCGCTAGGCATAGTCTTCCATACAAAGAAGTGCTCAATGGTTTGGAGCTAATCCAGAAATACATCAGGATCCCGTCCTCCGTCAAATTCCGAAACATCAAGACGGATGCCTCGATCCCATCCGTCATCGGGCCTAGGTCCAAGTCGTGGCGGGAATTGATATCCACTAGTAGGTTGTGAAGTATACCCAGGAGTGTGCGGATCTTGATTCTTTGAAATGAAAGGGGTGTCATCTCTTAATCTGTCATCTTCGCTTTCCTGCGAAAGATAGACACTAACATGTCCATCGGAAGTGGAAGAACTAGAGTCGCGGGATGTCTTACTCCGTGAGTGTCGTATCCGACTAGTACGCCGACCTTTGTTTGGCGTCTCATCATTATGATCCTTCCCTAGCATGCGACTATTTAGGGTGGAAATTTGTCCGCTCAGTTGTTCGAACATCTGATGCATTTGCGCAGACAAGGATTCTAACGATAGCTCAGTGTGTGGGGCATAGCCAGTTTTAGAGGTAGTCGGTTTCTCGGCCATGGGAATCCTAGGCTTTCTGCTCCCTCTCTTTTTTTGTGTGTTTTGTTGTTTTGTATTTTTTAATATGCAATAAAACAAACGAAATGCAGGCGAGATGCAGGGTCGCTACGCTCTGATACCAAATTGATGCAAGCTATATGCAATAAGAACGAAAATTCGATGCGACGCAGGCGAGTTGTCTAACTGGGTAGGTAAAACAATGGAAATGCTACGACACTTAAGGGAAATGTGACACCAATAAATTTCAGCAACAAAAGATCGCGAGATACTCTATGTACGACACAATCTTATCACAAATTCAGGGCAACCCGAATAGTTAATAGTTCTTGGGAAAATATAGCAATGTTGCAACTACTAGGGACCTCAATACATCACCAAACCAAGCAGCAACACAACAGTCCACACAACTAATATTATGCGGCAAAATAATTGGTGGAAATGGCGCTCATACCACAACCGGCGAGGGGGAGTTTGCAAGCTTCAGACCTGGACGATGGTGTAGAGTGCGGGACGGTTGCAGCGGCTATTCTGGCAGGGGCCCGGGGCGCGGTGGGGCGGATCCGTGGCCGCGTTGCAGGAGTAACCTGGAGTGCTCAGGCGCTGACACGCGTAGAAAGGCGCAGGTGGGTGCGCAAAAGGTGTGGGGCGGAGGCGGAAGAACTGGGGCCATGGTGAGAAGGTGGCGGCGTGGGGTAGGCGCGGGGAAAAGGGAGGTTGGGGAAGGCGGGGAGGAGAGGAAGGGGGGAGGGGTTGCGGTCGCGTGAGGGGGGGGGGGGGGGGAGGCGGCGCCGGCGTCGGGGAGGGATGCTGTGAAGAGGCGGCGGGGAGATGGGAGGGTTAGGTTTCGGAAAGGGGTGAGGGCACGGGGAAAAAGGGAGAAGGGGGGAGGGAAAGGCGGAAAACGAGAGAGAGAGAGAGAATAAGTGGCGGAAAACGAGAGAGAGAGAGAGAGAATATATTGGGGCAAACACTGTTGAGTGTCTCCCCCTTTTTTTGAGCCTCAAAATAAATAAGTGGGGGAAAAATAATTCTCATTCAATGATCATCCAACCCTTTCCAATGGGGTGCCTTTATAGAGGCCAAATCCCTCCAAACAAGCAACTACTCTACTATAAATAGGAAAAGAAGAGATAATAAGGCCTTATATAATGAGCCTTTTACATAAATAAATAAAAAAATAAATAAAGAAAAACAAATGTCTGAAAAAAATGACACCACATAGCATCATGCTGCATCACCCCTGTGGGAACCCTAAAACCCGAACGGGCCCGATGCCCTTCGTTTATTAAAAAAAGAGTTTTGGATGGCTATTTCATGAGCCAAGGCTTATTTCATTAAAAAAGGGCCCAAAGTGCTTTAAAAAAAAGAGGACCTGTGGTATTAAAAAAGAGGGGGCTATTTTGGGCTCTTTTGACCGTGAGTTGTTCAAAAAAATTTTGATTTGAAAAAAAGAGGGCCGTACAATAAAAAAGCCTTACGCTAAAGTTTCGAAAAAAATGAAAAATGAAAGCCGAGAAAAAAAATGATGAACGGCATAAAAAATAATGATTGATTTCAAAAAAAAAGAGAAGAGATGCGTACAATAAAAAGTTGTACGCCTAAATTTTTTTTTGAAAAGCCGTAGAAAAATGATGGAACAGCTTATGTTCAAAAAAATTGATAAAAAAAGCCGCAAGCTCATGTTTTCCCCAGTTTCTTTGTATTCTCCCAACTTGGTCGATGTCATGTTTTCCGACCAGTATGGGAGAAAGGGGGAGTATTATGTAGAGTCACAGGTCTTGTGTTCCAGATTCAGAGGCCAGATTCAGATATTCTCCAGACCAGTCAGATTCTCAGACTCTACAGTTCAGTTATTCAGACTCGATGTCAGATGTTTCCGAGTCGGTTTTAGACACGCACATAGATGCGATCATTTTCAAATGTGTACATGTTTACAATCTTTTGTCGTGGTCCCCATCATTCTTCTTGTTTTGTCGACCAGAGTTTTCATATGAGTCATAGGGACTCCAGAGTAGAGGACCATTCCATATGCCATGTTGGCAAGGGTTTTCATGTGGTATCATAGGTATTCCAGAGTAGAGTACCATTCTCTATGCCAGATGAGAGAGACCCAGTTCTTCGACGAGGAGACTTTTCAGACTCCATTCTTTAGCGACCGTGGACTCCGACGAGGATTGCACTTCTACGGTCTTTTTAGTTCGGCCCTTTTCAGAGAGGGAGCAGTTGTCCACATGTTGTAGCGGGCCAAAGTACTCTGACGAGGAGACTCTTTTCCAGTTGCAGTGACTCTGACAGGCGCAGTTCAGAGCACATGCTCTCCGACGAGGAGATTCAGCAGACTTACACTCCAGCCCGTTCGTCCTCCTCACCTGCACGGCATGAGAAGCAATGTCCTCGACAGCAGCAGCAGTTGTGCGTGTTGGGTTGATATTGTCCGTAGCGTCATGTAGTGTGAGTTGAGTTTCTTTTTGTTTGTCCAAGCTGAGCATTGCATGCTTCATCTTGAGGGGGAGTGTTGGAGTATTTGGATGTGCGTCATATGAGTTGTAGGAGGGTAAATGGATCTCTCCAGGATCCATTTATCCCATCCATATGTTTAGTCCCACGTCTACCAGTGGTGGGACTTGAAGGCTCTCTGGAGGCTATATAAGGAACCCCAGACCTCCTGTAACCATTGAGAGAAAGTGCAATAGACACATACACCCTCTGAGGCATTCTCCCGTGGTTTCATCCCGCTCCTTAAGGAGTAGGGTTCCACGTAAATCCCGTTGTTCTTATTGTTCTTTATCTTTTTCCATGTTTCGCTTCCGCATATTTATTTTCTAACAATAAGAACAAATCCCAACCATTAAAATGGCATAGAATACAGCCGTATGTCAACAGCGGAATTGTGCAACCATGAAGGCAGGCCCAGTTATCAACAAAATAAAATTCGCCTAAGCTGACTGAAAACAAGGAACACAATAAACTCCAAGTAGTCGTAAGTACGGCAAAAAGAGAGGAGAAGCATCATACCACGAGGTCCACTCCCTCATCGCTGAAATGCCACGGCGTGTCGGATTTGACGACAACGAAGGAGACGTGGACGGTGTCGCCTTCGTACTGAACGGAATGCGTGAAGCATTCCTCCCTGTCTATCACGAACCTGATGCCGGCCGCCGCCCGCCAATCGCACAGCACACCGATCACCAGAACGAGGAGCAATCTGAAGCAAGTCTGCCTCCTCTCCATCTCTGTCTCCACAACAAAACAAACGAATAAAAAACCCGAAATATCACTAACACCAACCACAATTAAGAGGACTCCGATCGAGGTCAAAATTTACCAATCTGCTTCTATGATAAATTAAAAATCGAAAATAAAACCCTAATCAGGTCCCGTTGATGAAAGTCAACAGGTCGGATCGGGTAAATTCTAGGGTTGATTGACGTGCAAATATCATAATCCGATCATCGAGGGGGGAGAATTGGAGAGGATAAAAACGAGATCGAACACGGATCGAGGGAGAGGGAGAGGGAGGAAGATGGACGGCTTACATGTGCCGATGCGTAGCAGTGAACGTGTGTAGTATGAAGTCTGCCTACAACCAAAACCGAAAGGGGGATTTAGATCCGGAAGATCCCTCCTTCGGAAGAGGAGGAAGAGGGGGAGGGGATTCGTCGGAGATGCGACGGGCGGAGGGGGTCTGCTGGTCGTTATTGTCACTCCGCTGGTTGATTTGATTAGAAAATGAACTCAATCTCACGGCATACTTAATACTTCTTTAACTACTACTATATTTTTTGGTATGGACTTTTTTTTGGAAGAGTCTTGTTTGGATATCACTCTTTATCTTTGATTTGGCATTATCGCCTTGCTAGGATCTCGAGCTAAGATGCATGAGGGGGATAATCTCCTCTAGAGATAGCATTCAATGAGCGGTCCAATAAGTAGAGAAGTCCTTATCCACATTTAACCTCGAGAGTGGAAGAAGGTAGGGCTAATCCCATGATCGCGTGAATGTTTTACCCTTAAACAGGTAGTTCGACTCCAAAGATGGAGGCAAGGACTTCGAGATCCCTTAGTAAAACAAGTCCTAAGAAAAGAATTCGTCTAGCAAGGACCATAGAATGACCAAATTAAGGTGTATAGACAATCGCAATTGTAGGACTAGAAATCACAAAAGGTGGAGGAAGCATATTGCTAACTTGTGATATGCCCTTAAGGGATGTAACTATTTACCATCTAAGTAGTCTTTTTTATTAAATTTTATTAATTGATGATTTAAGAGATGGTTTGAAAAATTTGACACTAGTATACAAGGTGCTTTTATACAAAAATTCAACTTACAGTTTTACAAAAATATCATTGCAAATATCATGTTAACAAGAATACATGGATATTATGTAAAAAGGTTTATTTACAAATAGAAATTACTTGGTGAAACATGTGTTTCTACTAAATGTAATTTTTGTCAAGTTGTAGTATTTGTAGAGTGATTTTTTAACCACTCCGCAGAATAATATATTAAGTGTATTTACAGTGAAGAGAGTGTGGAGTGTGTCTGTTTTACTTGGTTGGGTCAGAGGTTGAACACAAGAAGGTAGTGAAGCAATTAAAATATGACTTGTTTTGAATACAGTGTTCTTAATCATGTGTGCAATGCAAATCTTTTTTTTCATTTCTTTTATTCTTTGTAATTTTGTTTATTTTATTTGATTTTTAACAATGAGATAAAATAAAGAGAAAAGAGGTTGATGAATGCATAATGTGAATGAAATGGGTTTAATTATTAATTAAGATGGTAAATATATAATATAAATAGGAATAAGATATTTTTAAGGTTTCTTATATTTTGCAATGTTTGTGGGTAATTTGAAAGTAGGAATAAAATTAAAATAAAAATGAAAATAAAGTGTTCAAAAAATTTTCATGGCAATCATGGTCACTTTGTAAAATAGGATTTTTATTTCAAATGAACACAAACTTCCTATTTTATTTTCCCTAAAAAGTGTATTTCTCAAGGTTTTTAAAAAAATTGTAAGTTTTGATATTTTTGTATTTTTGGGTCAAAAATGCAATAATTCTTAAAAATAAAGATAGCAACGGAATTCCAATTCAAGATAAACATTTTTCTGAGATTTTTAGCAATTATATAAATTTACTAAAAATGAAATTTTAACAAACCATGATTGATTCCTTGAATTTTTAATATTAGTAAATCACTTTAGATAAATTCTCGATAATGGACTCTTTAAAATACATTACAAGGCTATCTAAATGAGTTTTCAAGTGCATGAGATACACTAAAATGTAACCTAGAAAATTCACACAAGTATATTCATAATATAGCTTCCGTAAAGATGAAAATTACAAAGTGAGGCATATTCCAAAGTTCAGTATCCATGAGGCACACAATATGACCAAGAATGAGCATTTATTTTGATACCTACAATTTATATTGAGTTTACAATCTCTACAAGTTATTTTTGCTCAAAAATCAATAGTGTATTCATGCATGCTCAAAAAATGTCTATAATAAGTTAAATTAAAGAGCATGAAATTATCTTGTGAATAAAAAATCACTCAAAAAGGATGCACGGGTTACAATATATCCAAGGTTCCCTATAGGGTTCTTTTTCAAAATACATTGTGGAAAAAGATGAGAGAACATGATGAAATTATTTATTCGTCTAGGGGTCCTTATATAGGACAAAATCTTAGAGTGCTCATAACCGGGGAAATACATAAATATCCCTAGAGGGGTTACAATGAAATAATATAAACATAAATACATCACTAGCACTCCCCCTCAAGTTGGAGTATATGTATCAATCATGTCCAACTTGGGAGTTATCTATGAGAGGCGCTTCTTTGGTAAGGCCTTCGTGAGTACATCTACAAGTTGAAGATCCGTCATGATATGTGGAGTAGTAATATTCCCTCCTCATACATCATCACAAACAAAATGGCAGTCAATCTCTATTTGTCTGTTCCTTTCATGAAACACATGATTCATAGCAATGTATATAGCATATTTATTGCCAAAGTATAGAGGAATATGAGTAGTGACAACAATACAAAGATTCCGTTGAAAGGCCAGTAGGCAAGTAATCTTGCAGGTAGCATGAGCCATTGCCCTATATTCAGCCTCTGCATGAGATTGTGACACTACAATCTGCTTCTTGCTCCTCGAACTAACAAGATTTCCTCCAACCATCATAGCATATCATGTGGTGGAGCGATGACCCTTGGGTGAACTCGCATAATCTGCATCAACATATGCAGTAGCATCATTGTAGCCATTTGCCCCATAGAAGAGTCCACATACTAGTGACTCCTTCAAGTAGCGCAAGATATGAAGAATATCCTACAAGTTATTGTAATGTGGTTGCTCCAAGTATTGGATGGTCCTGCTCGCAGCATATGATATATCCAGCATGGTGATTGTTAGGTAAAAAGCTTGCCCACATGCTTCTACACCACGTAGTATCTTCGAAGATAGGATCGGTACAAGAAGAGTGTTTCCTCGCGTCTGTAGGAATACCATAGGGCTAACATATAAGTAATCTAGTCTCGGTCAGGATGTACAGGTAATACTTCCTCTATGAGAGATGAAGTCCCTCTGTCCGTAATACTTCTATGCCAAGAAAGTAGAGAAGTTGACCAAGGTCCTTAGTGACGAAGACCTTCCGAAGGAAAGCCTTGGTCTCGAGTGCATCTTCATCATCATCACCTATGACAACCATATCATCAATGTAGACAACACGTACCAGTTGGCTATCTTCTGATAAAGATAGAGTAGTTAGAGGTTGTTCTCTGGAAGCCAAGAGTGTTGATCTCGGTAGTAAGTTTTTCAAACCATGCCCTCAAACTCTACTTTTAGGTTGTGGATTGCCTTGCGAAGTCGATATACACACTCCCCTCGACGTCATAACTAGGATTCTGTGTCATGTAAACCTCCTCCTTGAGGTCGCCATACAAAAAGTCATTCTTCACATCAAGCTAAAAGATAGGCCAGTCCTTTTTTTGTTACCACTAATAGAATCCTTGAGATTCTGTGTCATGTACAGGGGTTGTGTTGGATGTTGGGGTACGCACAAATCCTTGAGATGGAGAGACAAGAGGCTGGTGGTAGCGGCGTGATCTAGGTCAGAACGCTGGTCTAGGATCACTGCTCTGATACCATGTGGAAAAAAGATGAGAGAACACATCAAATTGATTTATCCAGGATGTCTATAGGGTCCTTATGTAGGACGAAAACCTAGAGTGCTCATAATTGGGGAAATACATAAATACCCCCCAAAGATGTTAAAATGAAATAAGATAAACATAAATACATCACTAACAAACATAAAATAAATACTAAAAATTGCATGTGAGGGGCTTATCTCCAAATAGGGGACCCAACGAGGGTGATGCATTATTTTTCCAAATACCTCCCACGTGACATGCAATGACTGGAATTAAATGCAAGTTCTAGGGCCCTTAGAGTTCTCCTACAAATACCCCAATCACATGAGATGGCTTCGTGATCTAGGCTCAAACAAGTGATCGAGATACAACGCTTGAGAGATTATCGTGTGACACAGGCTTCTAACACATGAAGTGCCTCGAGCGGAGTATGGTGATGGATTTTCTGGCTCTTGTTACCTACATGTTGACACTTGGTGGATGATGGATAGTGATCGAGTGGCTAATGGATCTCCTTGCACCAATAGCTACGATGGAAAGGGCTCGAGGCATCCAATTTTGTATGTCCCTCTGTTCCTCTCCTTTTATTTACATATGTAAAACATAGAGGACCTTTAGGCAAGTGCAACATGTTTCAATCGAGTGTCCAACAAGGGGCTACTGAGGTAATACTATAGTGGTACTCAACTATCCTCAGCTGCTCCTCAAATCCATGTGATGAGATCGGAGTGCTTGAGCAATGGTAGATCAACTGGGGGGCTACAACAGAAAAGGAAGAGGTGATGGTGTATGGTGCTCCATTGAATGTAGGAAAGGAGTGAATTGTTGGTAGATTGTGGGATATAGAGAGGAAGAATGGAGATGGAAGAGGTGACATGGTGATGATGTGATGATAAATCCCATATTTATCATCATACTATTGATTTATTATCCCTCTAACTTAAGTATTTCATTAATAATAAATAATAATTAATCTAACTTAACAATTAACATTCTATAAATAATTAACACTTATCATTGTATATAAATAAATACATTAATATATCCCTTTATTTTATGTGTTTCTTCTTTATTAAAAATCAAATGAAAATCAATTTAATATTGTAATAATAAACATAAATTAAAAATAAAAACCAATAAAATAAAAGAAAACATGTTTTCTAATATTTTAAAAATACTTACAAAAATATTGCTATGTATATATGATGTAATATCACTTTGAGTTATACATGAAAGTTGTAGATCTCATAGAGATATACAATGTTCATGTTGAACATTTTTTTATTTTAAATCTATTTGGTATTTTTTTCTATTTAACTTTGATTTTTTCTCTGTTTTCTAATTTCATGATTGGGCCACGTGGCCCAATCATGCTCCACTTAGACGACCCTTAATATTCAGTGCCTAATTTTCTGACCTCAGATCAGCCTTAATCAGATGATCTCATCCATCTATCTCCGCTTTAATCGCAACCTTCTGATCACGCCCAACAAAGCCACATCACCCCTCCACTTTTGCCAAAATGGGACCGTCTGATCTTAATCAAACGGTCACGCCATCATCCCCAACCTCCCGATGCCACTCCCTCGTGATATAATGAAGCTAACCGCCCACCTTCACCTAATTTTCCTAACTTTATCCGATGACCTCCTACCATGATTCCATTGCCAACCGCTTCGCCTCTCATCCCTCCTTCTCTCCAACCACCTACTCTAACTTAATCCTAACTCTTGTAACTTATGGTGGTATGAAATCATCACCTAGGTTCGCAGCCTCTACCTACCTGCACCTCCAAATAGTCGTTCGCCACCCAAACTGGCAGTCGTCCACCGTTACGAGGCTAAGGCCCAGTGTCTCTCCTCCACTACATGACAGGGAGATGGAGGATCGACTGTGCAAAGATGACCTTCCGGTCCTGGTCGACCCATGGCGTATGTGGCGCCCCGCTCCGCGGGGAAGGCGTCGTACCTTACTCCCTAGGATCCAGATACTCAGCAATAGCCACATTCATACATCATGATTAACATTCGGAATGTAAAGCAGGAAAAGTAGATAATAAAATGCTCAAAAGACATTTATCTATTCATGGTTCCCAAAACATTACAAGTTCACAATAGAGTCCACAATATATTATTACATGACTAACAACTTAAACTGCAAGAACTACGGAAGTATAACAACTAGAACTCTACAAGTGGAACTGTACCTGAGTCTGGTATAAACCGCGAAAGCTCAAGTCAGTACTGCTATCAACAACCTGCAAACCTGGATGGGTTTCCAAAGAAGTACGTATGAGCAAAAATGCTCAGTACAGCTAAAACAGGCTAACACTACACTACGCAGAAAGTGTAAAAGAGTAAAGAAAGGGATGTTCATGTTCCATTATTATTCTTGTAGTTGTTGCTCATTATTCCAAACCACCGATAAGATTATTATTATAAGTTGCATGCAATTTGCTATCCGTACTCTACAAGTGCCATTATTTTTATTCATATCATGAGCTCACTAATTATACACTTATCTACATGCATTGTTTGGGATAATCATACGTCTATGCACATAAGTATACTATTCAAGAGATCTTGCCATCATTTAGTTATTGAGTTCAAACATTTATAACCAAACTCAACAGTCACAATATGTACACTGGAGCAACTAACTCAAGCCAACAAACCCCCAACCCCAACTTCAACCCATTTCCCCCAGCTTACCCATCACAAGAGGAATACCCGGGAACGAGTACATCGCGGCCAAACGGGACTGTACCGAATACACCCTTATGACAAAGTATGAGTCCTTGACGAGTGTCGTACTAGGGATGCAGACTCACCGACTGTACCCATAGCACTACGCTCAACCAACAGAGTTGCGGAACACACCGACAGACCCGCGGAATCAGAACTAGCACTCCATCTAGGACTCACTGGGACCACGAGAGTTGCGCCCCACTCTCGGGTATACTACCTTCTCTAAGCTTAACCAACAAACAAACATTGATAAAGCGACTTTCGAATTTATTTTGATTTCGCCATATTTCCATATAATCTCTTTCAACTTTTTTTTGCGCATACTAAGTCATGATATATACTTTGTTTGGTTCGTGAAGGTTTTATAGTAGAATATAAAAAAATATAGGGATAAAGTATATACAAGTTTACTTAGCGTTTTAGAAGGGAAACATATCCATTGATCCACACTTAACTTCAAATCTCCAAAGTTTCGTTATTTGATATGGGGTTTCTTAGCATGAATTGTAATAACAATTAGAACTATAATTAATAAGAGAATATGCACATCCCCCTCATACCATCTTTCACTAATCACGTCTCTTATTACGATAATCCTGTCTGGAGTAACATGAGACCCGTAAACATTACCTCCAATCCGAATACCATTCCAACTCCATCTTATCTCTCTTTATTTATTCAGGATATTACTGTATCACACTATCACTTGGTAAACAATATAATGGCGTTTATCGTTATCCTACCAACGATGATATACGACATAAATTTGCGATCTAATATAACGATATATAGACCATTTTGTTTAAGGGGAAGGCGATTATTTATTTTGTACTAAAGAAGTATTATTCGTAACTCCTCAAAAAAATATTGGATCGCTTTATTAGTTTAATATTTAACCAACAAGATAATGTAGATTCAACTAAATCTAACTCTATAAGTTCGATTGCATCTTGTTGCGTGTAAACAGTGTGTAGCTAATATTTGTAAGTACACTTACACATATACAAAGGTACTTGATTTTAACTAATTTCTTCATTGACCCAACTATTAATATGACAATATGCTATGTTGTATTTGGTGCTCGGATAATAGCTTGCATCGACTAACAAAAGATATTATATAATTCACCTACACATTACCATATTTAGCCATAGCAGGACATGGCATTTGAAATGTATGTTTTTCAAAGATGAAAATCTATCATGTCATGGAAATTCACATTCTAATAGAATTCTTTAAACATATCATCATCCTATTTCTAATGGTGATGAGCAATAAACCCTAAAGAAACGAAACCATGCATGCAATCTTACTATGTTGCTATTGGAGATCATGCTTAAATTAGTATGGTTGTCATATGTGTTGATACAAAATGTATGCAAAAGGTTAGATTAATATATCAGGTTACCTACATGCTCATGATTTATGCACATATAAAATTGAAGCAATTCTGCGTTTCATAAAGATGGCAGTTACACTAGACCGTCATTTCTTCTCTACAGAAAATGTCAGGCAACATTCAACATTTCATGCTAATTATGGTCATCATTAATATCGATTAAATGATACTTATATCACACTTAAAGGATATCTCCAATCCTATTCGTATATCTTAAATGATAGTATAGATGGAATATAATTCGGATAACATGATGTCAACAATCATATAAAGATCATGATCAAGAATCGTATGAATCTATGAGGTCTCAAGCATATGGGTGCGATAAGAAAATGTGAAACCCACAAAAAGGATGGATGGGAACATCAATACGAGTTTACATTCCCATGCAATCGTTGATAGGTAACTTAGTCTCTAGTTGTGACCTAAACCATACAAGTGACAACATATATATATATCCAATACTTCATTTATTCTAAAAATTTTATAAAAACTATTTTGCATGTGGATTTAACAAACATATCAATTAGCCTTTTTTTATATCTTCAGGAACATAAACAATCACCAATCTCCATACAAAGGGGTGGAAACCCATCCAGCAAGAGAGACACAAAGGTCTATGGGATACATTGTACGGTGATAAAATCGCAAAGAAAGGGGGAGGGGACCGTACCTATAAGTTGTTCGTGCATTCAACGTCATGCCTCCGTTCTAAGTAGTTTCACGTTTCATCGTGATCACGAAATTCCTCTAAATCAAAATAATCCCTTACTTAGATCTAACCCACAACAAAATCGTGAAATACAAGGAGCGAGAGGGATGATCTTACATTTCTAATTGCTAGATCCATGTAGAGGATGGTGGGGGGAAATTCCTCACCAAAATGGTAGTGATCCGCCCCCTCCGACGACGCTTCGACGGAGCTCCGATGATATTGAAAGGTGGGAGATGGTGTATGGTGGCTAGGGTTTGTAAGTTAGAGGGGAGAGCAACCCATGGGATCTTTTATATCCCAAAAATTCAAGTTGGGCGGATCTCTTAAATGGATCTCGCTGAAATCCCATATGACCATTTCAGACTTGACCCATCCTCACTAAAATGATCATATCTCACTCATCCGATATCCGATTTGAAAAATTTCAGATGCGTTGGAATCCTGACGACGATACGCACCGAACAAGTCATAATATGCTACAATCATATTGAAATTTGATTTTTCATAAATTTTTTATTGGACCACAACTATTTGATTATCATCAACTTGATCAAGTTGCGATGTTAAAACACGGGGTTTCACATCATAACAATCTTAAAACAAGTCTCGTCCTCGAGACTTCAGGAAATATTAGGAGTTGCAAGTATTCTTAGTTCATAACATATGTTATATACATCCACGATATCATACCTAATATCCATTACATCATGTAGAGATGTTATTGGTATAAGACATGTGTCTATTACGATATGCAAAAGCTATCTACAGACCTTAAGGTTATAACTTTTGAAAAGAAAAATCCTTATGCATCTTTCTTAGCTTGAAGGCGATAACAATCTTAAAAGAACTCTTCCTATTTCTCCTAGAGATGCACTCGCATATGCAATCTACTTATCACAGGAGTGATAACAATCTTGATAGGACCTTTTATCGCGATCGATGATAACAATTTTAAGAGGATCAAAATCATCACTCGATGATAAGAATATAAAAAATCAGAGTTATATCACTTCAGTGATTACAAACAAGAGTAATGGTGCTATCGTAGTCAGCGATAACAATCTTAAGAAGAATCAAGCTATCTCTTTCAATCCTTAAGCTTGCATTACAGATTAGTAGACTACTTAATGCAAGTCTATATATCACATTGCTAATGTTGAAACTTATTAACCTTTTGACTCATTTCGATTATCATAAAAAAACTAAGACACTAGCATTGTCACAATTATAACCATAATACCAATTATGGTCATATAGATAAAAACACATTGTCTAAGAAAAATTTTCATTCAGAAGGCAAAGAACCTTTACTAGTATTTTTTTTCATTACATCAGTCACGTGCCTTGAGTATATTTTTGTTCCTTTTCATCAACATGTAAATACTCATCAGGTGTGGCGACAACGTCACTGATAGCTCACCGAGAACATTCAGCTTGATTGTGGTCCCTCTGGCCACAAGTATAACATCTTCGAGATCGAGTACTTCCCCTTGGTCCATTTGCAGGGGAACTTGTAGTCTCATCATTCATTAGTTTCATAGGCGGAGAATCATGACTAATGGTTGGATAAGGCATCAAAATTTCTTGGTCATCATTGTTATTTTCATTTAGATACGTCCTTTTCAATTTCTTTTCGTGGTCTAAGTCTTCCATTCGAGATATTACTTCTATTATCTCACGGATAGTGGATGGTCGACAAGAAGAGAGTCTGTGTTGAATATCGAGGCGAAGTCCACACCAAAACTTTAAGATTCGTTCATCCTCACACACTTCAAGCATGGGTGAATGACGTGCTAACTCATCAAATTTGATCTGATATTCTCTAGCTGACATCGATCCTTGTTTCAACTCATCCAATTCTTTCCTTTTTCTCCTAATCCAGAAATCAGGAAGAAACTGTTCTCTAAATGACCCTACAAAATTGTTCCAAGTCAAGGGATGTGGTAAATGCCGTGATAAAGTGCTCCACCACCGCTTCGCATGCCCGCTCAAGGAGTATTCGGTAAATGGCACCCAACAGTCTTCAGGTGCTTGAATAATCTTGAGAACTTTCTCAATCTTTTTTAACCAAGCATCAGCATCCTTGGGAGTAGTATCTCCTAGAAACTCTGGTGCTTGACCCTTGCAATAGCTAGCAAAGATCTTCTGATGTTTTTGAAAAATATCCTCAGTAGATGAAGGGAAAAGTGGAACTTTAGTACCACCATTGCTCTGAAGGGTACGAATGGATTCTTCAAATCCATCAAGTCTTTGCTCTACGGTCTTTAGTCTCTTGTCAATATTTTGGAGCATGTCCATCATCATTGCCAATTGTCTAGCAATCTCAGCGTTCGAAAGCGACATGATTCTGCAAGAATCAATTACACTCATAAGTCTCGAGATATCTAAGTCTTCATATATTAGGACTCTTATACGGGAGCCATTCCTTATTGGACTAAACATCATAGTCAGAGGACCCTGATGTATTCCATACATTCCGAATACCGTTAATAATCATAAGTATAAATGTTGGCTAATGGAGTATCCTTGCTCTGATACCATCTGTGATGCCCCGCCCCGCGGGGAAGGCGTCGTACCTAACTCCCTAGGATCCAGATACTCAGCAATAGCCACATTCATACATCATGATTAACATTCGGAATGTAAAGCAGGAAAAGTAGATAATAAAATGCTCAAAAGACATTTATCTATTCATGGTTCCCAAAACATTACAAGTTCACAATAGAGTCCACAATATATTATTACATGACTAACAACTTAAACTGCAAGAACTACGGAAGTATAACAACTAGAACTCTACAAGTGGAACTGTACCTGAGTCTGGTATAAAATGCGAAAGCTCAAGTCAGTACTTCTATCAACAACCTGCAAACCTGGATTGGTTTTCTAAAGAAGTACGTATGAGCAAAAATGCTCAGTACAGCTAAAACAGGCTAACACTACACTACGCAGAAAGTGTAAAAGAGTAAAGAGAGGGATGTTCATGTTCCATTATTATTCTTGTAGTTGTTGCTCATATTCCAAACCACCGATAAGATTATTATTATAAGGTGCATGCAATTTGCTATCCGTACTCTACAAGTGCCATTATTTTTATTCATATCATGAGCTCACTAATTATACACTTATCTACATGCATTGTTTGGGATAATCATACGTCTATGCACATAAGTATATTATTCAAGAGATCTTGCCATCATTTAGTTATTGAGTTCAAACATTTATAACCAAACTCAACAGTCACAATATGTGTACTGGAGCAACTAACTCAAGCCAACAAACCCCCAACCCCAACTTCAATCCATTTTCCCCAGCTTACCCATCACAAGGGGAATACCCGGGAATGAGTACACCGCGACCAAACGGGACCGCACCGGATACACCCTTATGACAAAGTATGAGTCCTTGACGAGTGTCGTACTAGGGACGCGGACTCACCGACTGTACCCATAGCACTACGCTCAACCGACAGAGTTGCGGAATACACCGACAGACCCGCGGAACCAGAACTAACACTCCATCTAGGACTCACTGGGACTACGAGAGTTGCACCCCACTCTCGGGTATACTACCTTCTCTAAGCTTAATCAACAAACAAACATTGATAAAGCGACTTTCAAATTTATTTTGATTTCGCCATATTTTCATATACTCTCTTTCAACTTTTTTTTTGCGCATACTAAGTCATGATATATACTTTGTTTGGTTCGTGAAGGTTTTATAGTAGAATATAAAAAATATAGGGATAAAGTATATACAAGTTTACTTAGCATTTTAGAAGGGAAACATCTCCATGATCCACACTTAACTTCAAATCTCCAAAGTTTCGCTATTTGATATGGGGTTTCTTAGCATGGATTGTAATAACAATTAGAACTATAATTAATAAGAGAATATGCACATCCCCCTCATACCATCTTTCACTATTCATGTCTCTTATTACGATAATCATGTCTGGAGTAACATGAGACCCGTAAACATTACCTCCAATCCGAATACCATTTCAACTCTATCTTATCACTCTTTATTTATCCAGGACATTACTGTATCACACTATCACTTGGTAAACAATATAATGGCGTTTATCGTTATCCTACCAACGACGATATACGACATAAATTTGCGATCTAATATAACGACATATAGACCATTTTGTTTAAGGGGAAGGCAATTATTTATTTTGTACTAAAGAAGTATTATTCATAACTCCTCAAAAAAATATTGGATCGCTTTATTAGTTTAATATTTAACCAACAAGATAATGTAGATCCAACTAAATCTAACTCTATAAGTCCGATTGCATCTTGTTGCGCGTAAACAGTGTGTAGCTAATATTTGTAAGTACACTTACACATATACAAAGGTACTTGATTGCAACTAATTTCTTCATTGACCCAACTATTAATATGACGATATGCTATGTTGTATTTGGTGCTAGGATAATAGCTTGCATCGACTAACAAAAGATATTATATAATTTACCTACACATTACCATATTTAGCCATAGCAGGACATGGTATTTGAAATGTATGTTTTTCAAAGATGAAAATCTATCATGTCATGGAAATTCACATTCTAATAGAATTCTTTAAACATATCATCATCCTATTTCTAATGGTGATGAGCAAAAAACCCTAAAGAAACGGAAACCATGCATGCAACCTTACTATGTTGCTATTGGAAATCATGCTTAAATTAGTATGGTTGTCATATGTGTTGATACAAAATGTATGTAAAAGGTTAGATTAATATATCAGGTTACCTACATACTCATGATTTATGCACATATAAAATTGAAGCAATTCTACGTTTCATAAAGATGGCAGTTACATTAGACCGTCATTTCTTCTCTACAGAAAACGTCATGCAACATTCAACATTTCATGCTAATTATGGTCATCATTAATATCGATTAAATGATACTTATATCATACTTAAAGGATATCTCCAATCTTGTCTGTATATCTTAGATGATAGTATAGATGGAATATAATTCGGATAACATGATGTCAACAATCATATAAAGATCATGATCAAGAATCGTATGAATCTATGAGGTCTCAAGCATATGGGTGCGATAAGAAAATGTGAAACCCACAAAAAGGATGGATGGGAACATCAATACGAGTTTACATTCACATGCAATCGTTGATAGGTAAATTAGTCTCTAAGTGTGACCCAAACCATCCAAGTGACAGCATATATATCCAATACATCATTTATTCTAAAAATTTTATAAAAACTATTTTGCATGTGGATTTAACAAACATATCAATTAGCCTTTTTTATATCTTCAGGAACATAAACAACCACCAATCTCCACACAAAGGGGTGGAAACCCATCCAGCAAGAGAGACACAAAGGTCTATGGGATACATGTACGTAGAGATGAGCATTGGGCTGGGCCGGCCCGGCCCAGCCCGAAGCCCGGCCCAAAAAGCCCGGCCCGGCCCAGGCTCAAAGGAATATCGGGCCGGGCTTGGGCCCAATATTTAGGCCCAAAATATTTTTGGGCCGGGCTCGAGCTTGGCTCGGCCCAGCCCGACCCGGCCCAAGGGCCCGACCCGAAGAGGGCCCGAATCCTTTCTCACGTCCTACATGTATGAAAATTCTCACCTATTTCGTGTGCACTCTCTTCATGTATCATGTCTTCATACAATGTTTATAAATCAAGAAAGTCAAGCGTGTGACATGAGTTGATGATCAATGTATTTCAATTAAGAATTAATTTTCTTTAATTAATATTTGGTTTAGATTCTTTTGGTTATTCTTGAATTTGTTAATATTTATTTTTTTCAATCAAAACATTTTCTATTATTGTACATTTGTCCAATATGGGTCTTATGCCCATTTTTTAACATGTAGGATCTGGTGCACATGTTATTGTTAACTGGGTAAGTTTGGTTCACTCTTTCAATTTCTATAAATGAGGGACATTCATGGTATCTAGCATTGAGTGCACGTGTAAATTCGGATTTGGTAGAATTGAATTTTAGTTGTTTCACAAGTATTATGGTACATGTTTTAATCAATTTTGGCTTGTGTAACTTGAGTTGAGATTAACTTGAAATAAAAGAGTCAAAGTTAATAATATCTAATTGGGAGATGGGCCGGCCCGGCCCAAGCCCAGCCCAAAGGAATTGGGCCGGGCCTGGGCTTGGGCCGAACAAAAAAAAATTGCGGGCCTAAGCCCGGCCCAAGGCCCGAATTTTTTAAGCGGGCTTGGGCCTGGGCCCTTCAAAGCCCGGCCCATGCTCATCCCTACATGTACGGTGATAAAATCGCAAAGAAAGGGGAAGGGGACCGTACCTATAAGTTGTTCGTGCATTCAACGTCATGCCTCCGTTCTAAGTAGTTTCACGTTTCATCATGATCACGAAATTCCTCTAAATCAAAATAATCCCTTACTTAGATCTAACCCACAACAAAATCTTGAAATACAAGGAGCGAGAGAGATGATTTTACATTTCTAATTGCTAGATCCATGTAGAGGATGGTGGGAGAAATTCCTCACCAAAATGGTAGTGATCCGCCCCCTCCGACGACGCTTCGACGGAGCTCCGATGATATTGAAAGGTGGGAGATGGTGTATGGTGGATAGGGTTTGTAAGTGAAAGGGGAGAGCAACCCATGGGGTCATTTATATCCCAAAAATTCGAGTTGGGCGGATCTCTTAAATGGATCTCACTGAAATCTCGTATAACCATTTCAGACTTGACCCATCATCACTAAAATGATCATATCTCACTCATCCGATCTCCGATTTGAAAAATTTCAGATGCGTTGGAATCCTAACGACGATACGCACCCAACAAGTCATAGTATGCTATAATCAGATTGAAATTTGATTTTTCATAAATTTCTTATTGGACCACAACTATTTGATTATCATCAACTTGATCAAGTTGCGGTGTTAAAACACGGGGTTTCACAGCGTAGATGCCATGCTACAACATCTACATGACGGTTGTTAGAGCTTCTTTTGATGGCTTATGAAGTTAAACGATGACCGGAGCGCTGAATCGACTCTTAGCTCAAGTCCTTCATTCCATTGTGCTCTTCTTCAATGGTACATGTTAGCTAGGATTTGTTTTTGTTTGGTTTTCTTCAATTTTTTGTATCCTTTAGAAACACCTTCACCTTGATCCGATCAGTCGTTGACCTTTACCGATGATCCTCGATCCTCGTGGGAGGTCCAATACACCCTTCTCCTTCTTACATCCTAGAACCACCTTACCCCTTTTCTACACCCTAGAGGCAGAGGATCCCACCTGGTCGACCACCTTATTCAACCCCATGGCCTTCATTTCGCCTCACATACACATGCATGCACTGGTTTGTTTTGCTGCCAATGTTTTGCAAGTATAAATGTCTTCAATGATCGGAAGTTCAACCATGTCTTCGTTCTAGAGGAACTACGCCGGTGATCCTTCACTGACCCGAGGTTCCAACCATCCTCGGGCATTTGTTAATCTTTTTTATCATTGTGAGCTTCCCAGAAAGGTTCCCCGACCTTCAAGGAAGCCTTTGGAGAAAGGATGAGTTGCAGGCTTCCTCACCAGAGCCCAATCTCTACGTCGCCACGTGCAGTGGAGGTCATTCGAGGAGGATGTATATATATTGTTCGATCAGGAGGAACGGATGATCCAGATGATCAATGCACCTTAGACTCGACCCGCAAGCCTCGGTGGAGCTGAGGCATGTCTGGACCACTTCGGGTCACCCGTGTGGACCCAAAGCACCTGCCCCGACTTGAGCTTCACTCCAAACCTCACATGCATGCCGTGCGTGTGAGGGGCTTAGAGAATTGCATCAGAGCGCCTTAGAGTCTTCATAGTCACACCCAGGTCCAAGGTCACGTGCTTCTTGTGTGCCCCTGGGTGGTTGTACACTCATGCCCCATCAACTCTCAATAATCGCAAAAATGACCCCAAGCATGGGGTAAACTCTAAAAGATGAGTCCCGAGCTTTATGTATTTGCACTTTAGTCTCCACAAGAACCTATTTGTGATTATTTTTGCTATTTTTTATAATTTTTATTACATTTATGCTCCTACATTCAACGTTGAATAACTTGAGTACTATGAATCCAATTGGTGTGATTTCAATTTCCTTTGATCCACCGTGTGGAAACCAAGACCCAAGTCCTAATCCTAAAACTAAACCAACCCTCTCCGACTCTAACTACCCCTATTTCCTTTGATCCTCTGCAACAATTTCCAGACCCAATTCCTTCGTACATTGAATTGCAAGCAATGACTTGTAGACCTAACACCATCACTGGTCATCGAACATGTCATCTTTTCATGTAACCACTTCATCCTCCTCATACCTATCGCCCAGTTGATCACCATCTTATCCCTTAATCTAATTAAAACCCATCTTAGAATCAACCACATGCAATCATAAACCCAAAAAATTCTATCATCAACCGTCACCAACCGAACCCGACTTCTCCATAAGTTCTATTATATGGAAACCAAGACTCTAACCAGAATTCATTAACTTCTTAAGCCTCTGGTAGCATCAAATTGAAGGTTGATTCTCCATAATCGAGAATTCATATACCTCAATCTCCCGCGCAATAGAAGTCAACCCGAGGTGATATATCGAACCGCTTCTTAATACTGGTAGATCTTTAGGTAGGCACATCTCTTGCGAAATCCTATGGAGCATCCTCAACATCTCGTCCAAGACACCCTCGGCACCATCATTGACGAGCGAGAGCAGTGATACTCCAAATAACCTCAATTATCATCTTCAACCAAATGTATCTATTAGTATCTCGGACGTCGATTGATGGGTCCGGGTAGATATGATAATATGACCTTGATTGCTGATGAATCCATGATTCATCTACCTTATTATTTGACTTTAGCTCATCTCCCAAGACAATTCAATCAATAAATCCTTGAAATACATAAATAAATAATTGGTATGTTGTATATAATTAGGGCTAATTATTGTATATTAAATTTCAAATAAAAGCCTTATCTTATTTGTGTATATATTCACATGTATATTGACCTACCTTCGATTATTTTTAATCAGCTTATGCTAACTCCAAATTAAATAAAAATTAACTCCATTGTTTACATATTACTAACATTAAACAAAGGAAAAATAATAGAAAAATAATAACTTATATATATGTGAAATAAAATCAAACCCTAATTCTTAAACAAGAAGCCATAACATATCTCTCACATATAGTTTCCTATGAATCCACGATCACTTTTGAATTATGTACATTCAAAGATCTACAAATTAAAAGCAAATTCAAAAGAATCATAGTTCATATGTGAAGCTTATATTTAGGACCACATTGTATATTGTGTATATGTACTCACTTGGACTTATCATTTTATGTACATAACTAACTTATTTTTAATTTGTTTATTTTCCATTTATTTTCTTTGATTTGTGCTTTAATAGAGTGTGCAAAACTCTAATTTCAAAATACTATACAAATCAATGGTCGTAAACCCCGCCATCTCCGCTTGGCCTTTGACGATCTAATATCATCTGGTGACAACTGGAGTATGAGGTCGAGCAGTGTTTTACTCTATTTATATTTTAAATAATTATATATATATATTTATTTAAAACATATTAAAAACACAAACATAAATAAAAATATTTAAAATACACTAAAATAAATAATGTATTATAATATATAGGTATACTATACATATAAGATATATATACATGTATTTATTTATGCATACAAATAAAATTCATTAAAATACAACATAAATTTGTAAACATGTATTTAATAGTGTTATAAATATATAAATATTTAAATACAATATATATTAAATACAAAAGAAAAATAAATATGTAAAATACAAGTATATATACATGTATGTATATATATATATATAAATGTTAACATCTCACAAATGATGTTGTAAAAATAAATAAAAATCATAGAAAAACATTTATAAAATTATAAATATTTTTTATGTTTAAGTTTTATTTAATAATTTTGTTTATTACTTTATTTTGATTTATCTTTCTTTTTCTATTCTATTTTATCCTTATTGGTCCTATGTGTACCAATCAAGAGCTCTCATTCATTGATCCTAGGTCAGTTGTACCCACGCTAGCTTTGACCATGTCAGAGCTTGCGACCCCCCTTTCTTCTCCCATTTTACACCATCTTCCTCAATCCCTCGAGCCCTTCACCATTTCTCTTCCATAGACCACCCCCCATCTCGCTACCCCTTTAGCCTCCACCAACCACCACCTGATTACATGCCATCACCCTCATGAGATCCACCATTTTCATGTGCACAAAATCCACCCTCCACCTTCATTTTGAAATTTGATTCGTTTCAGGCCCTTGTAACCCCTCAATCATGTAGCGGAGAGCTCTCTTGTGATGGGAGGTGAGATCCAAGGACACGAGGTGTGGAGGAGGCAGAGAAACGAGATCCAGCCATCGCCTAAGCTCCTTCAGGCAGTCGTTTGCTCTCTGGTCTCTATCCGGGTATGAGCTGATCTTTTTAGCTTAATTAGTTAGCATTTTCATCTCTTAGATTAGATTTAGTTTTAGTTTATTTCAATTTTATGCTATTTAGTATTAACTAGTCAAATCGTAGTTCATCAGAGCTTCTGCTCCGACCACTGATTTCACTATGAATCGTCGCCATTCCGACCCATATGAGCAACTCATATCACTTCCCATCACTTCTTCACTAAAACCCCTCAATCAAGCCAGTCCCATCTCTCCATGATCAGTGAATATGAACTTCCATCAACCATCGTCATCAGGGATCCATCATTCCCTTTTTCCTTATGCTATCAACTTCGATTTCAGGTCGAGCACATAGCCCTAGAGCCCCTTTATCCTTTTGTGCAGGAGCTGGGACCTGAGAGCTCACCTGGAGCTCGAATCACACAAAGAACACCATTCCATCTCGCCTGAAGTTGAAGAGATTGCCATGCCTCCTCCAACGACTCCTAGGCTTGTTGGACAACTCCTGTAGGTGCAGGAAATCTCCATGAGCACGAGAGGGATAATAAAGAGTGAAGAAAGGCTGCCACAACTGAGATGAATCAAGGATTAAAGGAGAACATGGACATGTTCTTCCAAGCAGGCTCCGACCTTCCGATCAATCATCGGGCCCATATCTAATCTGGGCCCTTGGATTTAAAGCGAAGAGGTATACGTTCTGGATCACTTGATCTTAAGTGGAGGAGATGTGGCACGATGTGGCACAACCACAACTACACATCAGCATGCATGTACAAGGCACGTGGGCCTCCTGGATAATTGCATAGATACCCCCACACCTTTTTTGTTTTATTATTTAGTCATGTAAATAAAATATTAAGTGTAGTATTTTTTTAGTGAAAATTACAAATAGGACTCTTTACTTTCCTTTTATAGTATTTTGGTCCTTTTCCCTCAAGTGCATCGTTACATGAGGCACTGTAAATTTTGCATATGCACCCCTATATTTCCTAGACTTGTTATTAAATGCACATTCATTTATCTAAATTACAAACAAGTCCCTATGTACTGCAGTATTTAAATTTCTTGTATTTTGTTCAAATTAAATATTTCCTTTATGCAAAATATTGTAGGAAAGGTATGTTAAATGCTTACATCCATGCTTGATATCGCATAATTTTTTAGGCATTTAAATTAGTTTTCCCATTTATAAAAATAAAAACCCATAAAATTTACAAAATATTTTCCAAAAATTCCAAAAAATATATTATCTTTATTATTATATATTCTATCACTTATCCAAAAATCACTAAATAATACAAAAGATAAAACATAAAAATCACAAAATCCTAAAATCCTTGTAAAAATTAGTAAAAGTTGTACAAAAATCAAAAAATATTTATTTTATATTTGTATTTTCTTTATTATATTTAATATATATTAAGAATAGTTTTGGGTTACTTTTGGACTTATTTATATTTATTAAACCCAAAACAATCTCAGATATTTAATACAATCACTTTTTATAAATTTTACCGCTTTAAAAATCCATAAAAATTTGAAAAATATCTAAAATTACCAAAAAAAGAGAAAAATGTAAAAAAAAAACCTGAAAACATTTTTATTTTTTATTTAGCTTATTTTGACTTGCTTATAAATGCATTATGTTATATTATATATACACTATATAATTACTTATATAAGATATAATATCTACATTATTATATATAAACAATTATCTTATTTTAAAAATAAAAATAAAAAGTTTTAAAATTTAAAACAAAATACAAAATTTAAAATTAAGAAATTATAAAAATAAAAAAATTTAAAATTCATAAAAATTAAATATAATTAATAGGGATTTTATCACTTGTGCCCCTCCGAGATGTTGCAATATCAGTTATGCCCCTATCTTTTTGGTAATATCAGTTGTGCCCCTCAAAAGTTTCTCCGTCATCAGTTGTGCCCTTCCGTCAGGTTGACCGTCAATGAATTGACTTAACCATGGTTTTTTCAAACCTTGGTGCATTTAAGAGGGGTATTATTGTCCAGAGGCCTCTTCTTCCTCCTCCAACCTCCTCCTCCCTCTCCGGCCCGAGCTCCGCCCCGAGCTCCCCTCCCCTCCCCGACGCCGCCCCGAGCTCCCCTCCCCTCCCCGGCGCCGCCCCGAGCTTCTCTCCCCTCCCCGGCGCCGCCCCGAGCTCCCCTCCCCTCCCCGGCACCGCCCCCTGCTCCCCCTCCCCCTCCCCGCGTCAACCAGACAGAGCACCCGCCCCGAGCTCCACTCACCTCCCCGCCACGACGCAGCCCTCCCTCACCCCCACTCCCCTCGGTTCCCTGCCCCCCCTCGCAACCCACCTCCCTCCCCCGCCCCGACGCAGCACCCCCCCTCCCGCGGCGGCAACTCACCTCCCCGCCGCGACGCCTCACGATCCATCCAGTCACAGGAGGCTCCTGACGAGAATCCCCTCGAAGGTGATCCCGGGGCCGAACGCCAGCACGAGCCCCCACTCCTCCCCCTTCTTCCCCCGGAGCTCCTCCCTCATGTACTCCAGTACGTACAGCACCGTGTTGCTGCTGGCGTTCCCGTAGTCCCTCAGGGCCCTCCTGCTGCACCCCAGCTTCCCTTTCTCCAGTCCCAGCCTCCTCTCCAGCCTGTCCAGTATGGCCGGTCCGCCCGGGTGCACCGCCCAGAACAGCTCGTTAAACCCCACCTCCGCCCCGATCCTCCCCATCATCCCACCACAGAACCCTTCTATGTTGCTCTCTATCCTCTCCGGCAGATCCCTCCCCAGCTGGAAGCTTATCCCCTTTTCTGTCAGCCACCCCTCGATCACCCCCTCCGTCTCCGGAAGGTACTTCTGTGTGCACAGCTCCAGCTCCATGAACCCCCTCTTCACTCCACCCACCGGGTCCGCGCCGACGACAGCGGCGGCCGCGCCGTCACCAAACAGGGCGGCGCCTACGAGGTCGTACGGACGCGAGGGGCTCGGTGGCCGGAACCCAAGGATGGTGGTCTCTGCGGTCACAACGAGAACGCGACTCCCCGGGTTGTTCTCGGCGATGTCCTTGGCGACGCCCCCGTCGGTGACTCCGCCGTAACAGCCGAGGAAGTAGAGCATGATACGACGAACGTCGGAGCGGAGGCCGAGGCGGGAGGGAGGTGGAGGAGGAGGAAGAAGAAGAAGATGAGGAGGGTGTAAAATGACCTCCTAACCTTTTTTTAAAGTAATTCCGCCTATGTCCTCAAAGTTAACGGCCGTTAGCACTGTGGATGGACGGTCACTAACCCGAGGGGCACAAGTGATAAATTATCAAGTTTTGAGGGGCACAACTGATATTACCAAAAAGATAGGGGTATAACTGAAATTGCGAGATCTCGGAGGGGCACAAGTGATAAAATCCCTAATTAATAACTCACATAAAAATAATAAAAATCAAGAAAAATATAAAAATAATCATTATTAATTAGCAATAATTATTAATAATTTACTACACACTGTTTGCTTCCAATGTTCGATACTTAGACTACTTGCATGTATATACATTTTATTCTGAGTTATAATAAAATTTTAACTCATGCGTACTTGATTACTTAATTTAATTTGGGTTGATTGTTGTTGAATTAAAAGTTGGTCAAGTAATAATTGTCACCTTAGCTTGTTAAGTCGACATACCACATCTCTATTTAACAAATGATGCCATTATCGGGGAGCGTACGGTTTTTAAGGTAGAGTAGCTTATGTATAACTTGTTTATTTTCTTTTATTATTACATGCTTTTATTTCTCTTTATCTATATTTTTTTATATGTTCTAATCATCTTCTCTATCTGACTTTGTTGCGAGGGCCCGTTGAGTGAGGGTGGTTTTCTAAGAGACTGAAGCACACGAGCTAGGCGGAGGTTGGCTTCTTCTCCACGAACAGACAAGAGAGTGCGGCAAAAGCCGACCAGGAGAATGAGAGGAACAATTTAGCGTAGAATAGTTTCGATTTTCATTTATGTTGTGAGAAAGTGACACTTATAAATAATTTTAATAATTTGACAATCTGGACACTTAGCAGTCACATGTCTGTTTTACCAAGTGTTTGTTAACTTGGGGACTTGTTTAATTTTTACATGGTTTTTATCGCCTTTTCTACTTCTATTCTCCCTATTTTTCTCTTCATTTTTGTGTTTCTCGTGTTTTATGTTTGTGGCCTTCTTTTATTTTTACATCTTCATTGATTGAGCCATTAGATACAGGAATGCTTGATCTAATCTAAGTCCAAAGCCCTAAGTATATGCATGTATATATAGTCCTCTTTGCTTGGACTTAGTCAAATCAAATCAATTCTTCACACTAATAGCAATTCATGTATCTAGGGCACTTTCATCGTTGCATGTATACATAGATTAGTTTAAATTATATATGCGGATTATTTTGCATGTAGCGTGCTGGAGTAATTTACACCTTCTATCCCGTGCATGCATTCATAATGTTCACGTACATTGGCTTTTTCAACTTCTCCCCTAATTTTTTTGGACATAGAATAATTGAGAATCTGAAAATTCGTTAGACAATTATTGAAAATGCTCAAAAATCAAAAATAAAAAAACACAAGGACTGCTGAATAAATTTTGACCCAGATAAAATATGTAATGGACTTCTTTGTTTTAGGTTCATAAGCCCTCTTTGTATTCAGGTACCTTCCAGACTGAGTGAGGCACGATCCTTAAGGATTAGAGCCTAAATCCCAGGATGTTTACTGCCTTGATTATCGCATGGGTCTGTGAAGTTAATGTTTCCATTGGTGTGTGGGCGAGTAGGGCTAAGTTCACTTGCAGACTTAGTCTGAATTACTTGAGCATAAGGGGAACTACAACGACGTGTCTCTGTCTCATCGCGCAATGTCTGAGTACCTCTCAAGGGGGAAGTGTTTGATTCTCTACATCAGCTTCCTCCCTCTATTCTTTGGTTGAAGCGAATTCATATACGAATTCAAGGACCTTAAAAAAAGTACAAGTCACTGGTTACAAAGGTAGTGGGAAGTACATGAGGCATGTCTGGTAGTACTCTATGTTCGAAAGATTGCTTGATTACAACAATAAAAATTGACAAGATAAATAATCGAACCTTAACAGATTCACTAGTGTTGAGTTGGTAAATCCAATTACATTGTGATTGTTTGGATTTAGTTTAGGTCAAGGATTACAGTCTTGCACACTTGTACATTTTTATCTTACCTCTTTTCATTACCCCTATTTTCATTTTTCTCACTTTGAGCCTTTTCTCATCATTTTATTCCTTGTTAATCTCTTTGTTTCTTATTCCTCATCTTATCCTTTTGTTTCTCAAGATGGTGGATTAGGGGTGGCTTAGTTCAGATTTCATGGACACCCACATCAACTCTCTAATTCCGACATCTCTAATAATTCGAGATGATTCTAGAGAGACCAGATAAGACTTTGTGAACCACTCTCGAGACTCCCTGCCTCATCTATCTCAAATAAACAAGGATCACTCTTGTCCCATATAAGCTCCTTTTTGGATGGAGATCGACCTATCTCCATACACTTCTCCCACTCTAATAAAGTTCAGCATTGATCTTAATTTTGAACTCTTCTCTACATCTTGTGCATATTTCAAGATTGATCGGGGAATCTTTCCCATTGCAGATCAAGAACCCAATTCGGATTTTACTTCACCAGATTCTGACATCGAGATGGTGAAGGATATGGTTAGATCCTCAAGCGCATCACGGAAGCGTGAGCGTCGTATCGAATACGACGAGGAGCGACTAGTCGGACTAGTTGCTCGATGTAGCGGAATTTAAAAATTTTCATACGACGAAACCACATGATCCAAGAACACTTCTCGGATCATTTCATCTAAACCACAAACAAGTAATAGGATTACCTCTTGAAACGTGGTTGCGATCGAGTCTCTAAATGAAGAGACCTCCTGTCTCAAGTCCGATCCGACGGAGGAGACGCTAGCGAGCGCGGGGATGAACCGTGTGCTTCTTGTAATCCATGTTGATGATCCAAGTGGCGGATCTCCTGATCTCGACACACGAGATCCGACATCTTCTTCACGAGCGAGGCACACCGAAGTATACGGAGATCCACGAGCATACGATCGGGCAGCATAACGACGACGATGCGGCGATGGAGAACTCTCTCTAGGTCATCCATGGTGGACGGCCATGAGAGGGAGAGAGAGTAGGCGTGTAGAGAGAATGAGAGGGAGAGAGATGCTTCTCAAGCATTGTGTGTAAAGAGAGAGCATGGTATGCCTCTCTATTTATAGGGTTTTGGGATCCATGGATCTCAATCCATGGGACATATAAAATCAATGGTTGAGATTGATTTAAGTCAATCCAATGGTCAAGATTGTTGTTGGTAAAAGCCAACTTTAAATTAAAATATATTTGACAAAATCAAATATAAATAAATCCGAAAACATACCAATAAATAAGGAGGGAATAAACATGGAGATCAAATCTTCCATGTATATTCAAGGGGACGGCCACCCATTCCATATAGGAATTGGGTGCCGCCCCCCATATACCAAGTGGGGCAATCTCATGGATTCCCATGAGATTGCATGCTTCCTTGATTTTCTCCATTATTTATTTCCAACAACTTTTGTTGGTATTTTATTCACCAAAATAATTCTCAATTAATTTTGGGAATATTGCAATCTTGACATTGGAAAATTGTGAATCACATTCACAACCCAAAACAACATATAATTTACATTATCAATTAATTACACAATGTGTATCCAATACACATAATAATTAATTAACAAATATAAATTATAATTAGCTCTCTCTAATACATTATAAATCACATCTATAATATATTATGAATAATTGGATATTACTATCCACATTATTCTTCATTCATAATAATTAAATCGCATTTAATTATATTGGATAACTTATTCTCATGTGCCCAAATAATATGAATCACATTCACATTATTCACGTCTTTGATAATCAAATCACATTTAATTGTCTAAGATAATACTCCTTATAATATGAATCAAATTCATATTATTCATGATAATTAAATCACATTTAATTATTCATTTTCTCAATGCTCGGATACATATATCAACAATAGAATTATCCATGAACCCTTTCAAGGATAATGCGCTTTCTCCGCGAATACTTGGAGATAAGGATAGGGCGATTGTATTGTTCCACGTATAGTGACATGGATATTGAGATCATATCTCAAATCCAGATCGTGGGCCTCTCATAGATGCTTGATTACATCAAGACCGCAAATCTAATCTTCTCATTGCATCTGAATCACATTCAGATCAATGTCCAATATTTAGACTAAGATCAGATTACTTCTCTACTGAGAGGAGTCACTAAAATCCAGACCCGTTTCATCACTCCTTAGGAATGGAAGCGTCATGGTTATACAATCGTTTATGATCACATCACCCTCAGGTATTCCCAATACCTGTACATCCTGCATACTGGAAGACTCAGAATAAACCCGAAGTATTAGATCAACTTTACACTGTCTACTTCAGGGTTTTATCAGTAAGTTTCTCATTCGATTATTGGAAGTCGGTATCGATCATATACTTTCCAAAAGTATATATCATACCTAGGTCTTGATCATATACTTTCCAAAAAGTATATATCAAACCTACAAATTCAGTCAAGCTTCCAAAGCGAGACGACCATGCGCATGGAATTTGATTCTTCCCAATATCTCATGAGTGAGCTCATGTCTTCCGGTTTAGTAACTGAACTTGTATGATCCCTTTGAGAGATCGTATTACTCATATACCCTTATATGCACACCAACGCGCCGGTGTATAGACCTTGATTAGGTCATCAACCTATTGGTCTGCCAAATGTACATACTCAAACATATAGTAACACATCTGTCTCCGGACAGAGGATGTGTGCATGTATCGTGATAACATACGATATAGGACTTTGGTTATCTCGATCTCGTTAAGTCAACTCTTTGACCTAACTAATCTGATACCTCCGAATCTATATTCCTATGCAGAGGACCTGCATCAAGAGGTCGGTCAGATATCAGCCTAACTGAGATAGGATTGCCATCTCCTACTCTGGCTGGAGATCATCTCTTAACAATCATTTGACGGTACTTGATGAGTCCTCAATCTAACTCTTTAGATATTCATCCAAACACCAGCCTCCATGATTCAATAGTTGAATCAACAGATGTATGATCATCAAGATGGCCATGGTATATAACCCTAATTGTACTAAGGGACCTATTATGCAAATTATTCATTCTTCATTTCAGATCAGGGAATGATATTCGCAATAACATTTATTGCATAATGGCTCGCCGTGGGCTCGCATGTCCAACAATCTCCCACTAGCCCAAAGAGCCATTAATGGGCTATTCATTTAAACCCGCACTCATATGACAATCATAGGCTATTTAGAAAATAGCTAGGTAAGCAGATCAGTCACTCTGTTCTCAAGAGACTACGCCAAGCCCTTTTACGACACTTGCATATCCCCTAGTAACCGTGCGTGCATCCAATGCGAATGTTGCATCTTATGCAACCAATACTCAATTTTGTTATAGTATCCTTGACACTATACCTCGATAATTATTATAACCAGTATGTCCATAATCCTTATCAGAATGCCTTTATTCATGGAGATCTCTATCTCCTAAGGTATCTACAGTTAAGATCCTTATAGATCACTATCTACAAGGTCTTAAACTTTTTGAAGATAACACTTTGAGATCACTATCTCTGAGTTTCATCATCTTTGAAGATATTGTTATTACTGCAATCAAGTGTTTTATCTCCATAGTAGGATTTTACTACTCCCACTGCATGGTAGACATCTGGCTTTTGTACACATTTAGCACACACCCAGCATCTCGGAACTGATGCACAAGGGCAAGCAGTTTTAGCATTCACTTCCTCAACTCTTTGAGGTGCTATCCCTTTAGATAGGTCAGTACCATATCTTAAGGGAAGGAAGCCTTTCTTGGAATTTTTTCAGAAAATGGAATAAGTCCAAGGTGTACTACTAATATGTTGGTCCTAATACCCTCTTCTCTTTGCATATGAATGACTTCAGAAACAAAGATCTAAGAGGTATCCTTGAGATCATATCTCAATGTATGGGATAACCAGATTATAAAACACTTATTATTATCATCCTTAGATCATTCCAAATGATGAGGATAATATCTACATTTAGCACGATGAACACAATGGCACTCCCACTAAGCTTCACATGGTTCATCAAGATTTTATCTGAAATCATAACATTTATAATTTTATCAAATCTTATGTTCCAACTAGGCAGCTTATTTGAGTCCAAAGATGGAGTTCTTTAGCTTACACACCTTGCTTTCCTCAACCATGAAGCCTTGGGGCTATTTCATATGAATATCCTCAGAGAGGTATTCATAGAGGAATGCAATCTTGACTCACGTCATGAAGATGTCATAGTCAAGTTGTGTAGCTATAGTTAGCAATATTCTGATGGGTTAAAGCAAGGTCACTGGAGAGCAAGTCTCATCGCAAGCGATGTCTTCTCTTCGGTGTGTAGCTCATGGCTACGAACCGTGCTTTGAAGGTTTCTACCTTCTCATCAGGTTCCCCTTTTCTCTTGAAGATCCATTTACACCTTAATGGATCTTACCCATATAGGTGGATCCTTGAGGGTCCATATACAACACTTGTATATGAAATCTACATTAGACTTTTATTGCTAACATCCATCTTTCCATGTCATGATCCTCAGGAACTTCATCACATGAAGTCCGATCATTTTCACATGGAATACATCCTCAAACTTATTTGAAGAAGTATTAGTGTTTCATCTTCAATTATTCTTTTAGTTTCCGATTTGAGGAGCCTCATTATCTTCTCAAGATTAAATGAGTTCCTTTACTTCATTTTTTTATCTTGATTCTCAAGAGTCTCAACCTTTAAGAATCACATTCTCAGAGATGAGATATTTAAGAATCTCAAGGTCATAAAGTAGGTGTCCAATACCTTCCTTTATTTTCCTAATGAAGTAGCACTCTCTAGTGCTAGATTCCAGTTTACATGCATGGAACCTTATTAAGTATATAATGTAGTCTCTACTACATATATACGTTGGAAACTAAGAGATAATTATGCTAGGATTAATCATTGATTAAATCATGACACACATGATCAATTGTATCTCCCTACAACTCCATTGAGTTAAGGTTCATTAGGAAGATTGAGATAGGAATGATATTCATATCTCCATAAGGTATTTCTTGAATTCATCTAATAGGTACATGCTACCTTGGTTAGATCAAATTCATTTCATCTTCCTTCAAACTTTGGTTCTAAACCAAAATCGTGAAATCTTTGAACATTTCAAAGTTTTCTAAGTGAAGAGAAGAAATCTCATATCACAAATAATCACTAATAGATATCACATATCCGTAATGTTTATTCTGATATAGATTATTCACATACATCAATATGTATGAAATCTTGAATACCTTAACATATTACACCTTTCCCAAAGAAGGGTGTATTGGACATTTTTACTTTGAATACAATATTCACAAGTATGTGAGATTTGAATCTTTAGATAATCTAAAGTTTCATGTCTTACTAGTCCATTGATCTCATCAACAGGCATATGTCCAAAATTTGATGCCAGATCATTGTCAAATGATCTTTATCCTCCTATTAATCTTTAAAGGTTTAATTTTCAGTATTAGAAATCTTAATGAACTATTCATTAATTTTCTAATTTAATAGAGTCCACTAGATTTTAGATTACTATCTGAAATATCTCCATCATAACTCTTTATGATAGATTTATTACAGAATTCATGTTTATATCCAAGAATTAGAAATAGACTATGAGTGTATTCTAATATCTAGGTCATAGAGACATTCTCTAAGACTAAGGGCTTCCACTGAAAATATGAAGTCTATTGATCTCATGGAAATTGTTGCAACACTTGCATCACTTTCAACATGGATGACCAATAAACCTTAAGATCAAATTTCTAATATTCTAATACATATGCAACCAATTTGCAAGTGTCATTAGAAGATTGAGATACAATTATTAGACTTTACCTTATCAAACAAGTAAGTCAATTTCAATGATTATATGTAGGTTATTATGATGTGTTATCTGATTCCTTCTCTAAGGATTTTAGATAGATTTGATAGTCATACTATCAACACATCAACATATTGCAGTATTGGCATTCATCCAACTCTTTGGATGTTATATGGAAGTCACAGAAGTACAACCAATTCTTTGATTATACTTCTTGCTTGGGTCCAACCCATGCTTCCACTGCGCTCCCTTTATCTATAAACAACCATTGCTTAAGACTAAGGATCTCTTATGTTAAATTCAAGAGCATTTCGACATTTATACATGCTTCACCCAATTCATACAATATGAATATTATGAAGTTTCATGAATGACTAGAGTATAGACAGTAGAATGATGACACTCATCATCTACATCCATCTAAACTTTTAAAACATAGGTTCAGGTAGGTATTCAAACAATTTGAATACATCATCTCTTACAGAGCTACCATTCTACATGATGCAAAGAACCATGTCATTCATGATTAAATATCAAGAGTACATTTGTATGCCAGAATGTCTTTATTGATTTTATAAGGATTATTTGACAATTGCGATCATCATCGACATGTCACTTCCAAAGTACATTCGATGAGATCAAGACTTATAGAGACATACAAACCCTAGGGTTTTAGTCCTATTATCTTATTTAATTATCATTCCTCGTTATTTTGAGGAACTTGCATATTGCAACCACATGCATTATGTGTCCAATTGCAAGTACAATATCTGGATCACGAGTCTAATCCATGATATTTTAGTGGTTATCATTGATTATAACATTGAGTGGGTTTAATGAAGGATTATCTGAAATAAGAAATTTGCATAAGCATATATAAATATATAATTTTACTTTGATTTAGGAATTTCATATCAAAGTTGTCTTGCCTTGTCAATATTGAAAGTCCATTCCCTTAATCACTTTCAATGTAAGAGATATACTTACCATCATATCTCAACAAGATCTGGGATCTCCTTCCTTATCTTTGTTACATCCCAATAATATGAGAATCTGCAACTCGGATAAAAAGAAGCGGGAACACATTCCGCCTTGCAAGTCCAACTTGCATCTCCCAATTCGGTCTTTAACACCCGGGCCCACCACCCCAAAGGTGATGTTGACCCGTCATTAATTGAACCAACCGTCAACAGGAATAGAACTCGCTATGCGCAATCCAATATCGCCCCAATAATATGAGGATCTGATATTGGGGTCACTACGCATACGGTCTTACTCTTTCGAGAAGCAAAGAGCCCGATCCAGATGCGCTTGCATATAGGAGCTGTCACTTCGGACAGGCGTCTCCTATATACAATCCCTGGCGACGGAACCCTTCGCCTTGACGGGAGACCATGGATGTCACTTATGTGATCCTCCATATCTTATTCAAATTTAATTAATTACTATGAATCACATTCATATAATCAATTCTTCCAAGGGAATTATAAACTCTAATCATATTAGAGTATAATTGGACATAATCAATTCAATCATATTAAATTAAATATCAATCCAATTCAATCAACCAAACTTGATTGTTATACTTGAATATATATGGTATTATTCTCAAAGTACGTATTAATTCGTATTTCAATAATTAGAAAAATACAACTTAATCCCTCAGACATTATCCCGGCCCTACCCGCTATCATGGCCAGTGCAGGCGAGAGTGGGACGAACCACATACGTTGCAACCCGCTACCCCAGCGATCTCTGACTAGTCACCATATCCGCCTCGGGAAAGGATAATGCCAAATTGATTAATTTGTACTTGAGATGATCATCGGTTTTTCAACCAAAATTATACCATATAGTAATCAAAATAATTTTTGATTATAAGGAAATTTGCTAGACAAATTCCCAACCCTATTCAAGCAAGGAGTTTGATGATTGTGTTTCCAATTATGATTTAGATCAAATCTAATCAATTAATTGGTTGAGGTCAAGTCAATTAAGGAAATAATCATCTTCGAATATTTCTCAAATATTTTCCATAATTATTTCTTGAAATTAACAATTAATTTCATTAATTGACAATCATATGGTTCTTGATTAGGACTGTAATTTCAGCAGTGACTCCTACTTACTAAAATTAGCATACCTCAATCATGTTAAATCCAAATTAGACAAAATCAATTTTCATAGATTGCTAACTTGATTTAGGACAGAACCCAAGTGATATTTCACGCATTTCGAGGCAAATCTAAACAGTAATTAATATTTTAATTACGTTCAGATCTACAGTTCCCGCAACAGTGTATACATGTTCATTAAAACAACCATATCTCGAGCATACGAAATCCGATTTACGCAAACTCAGATCCTATGGTTTCCTTATTTAATGGGGAACAAAATACAAGTATTTAATTCATGTTTAAACAATTTAAATAGTGCCGAATTTATTTAATAAACAGATCTGCAAAATCAAATGCGATAAAAACTTTCGCGACCTTAACGAACCCAAGTTGTCCTCGGTTTGCGAATCATATTAGAAACCGTCAACCTGGCTCTGATACCACTTGAAAGATGTGGTTAGATCCTCAAACGCATCACGGAAGCATGAGCGTCGTATCGAATACGACGAGGAGCGACTAGTCGGACTAGTAGCTCGATGCAGCGGAATTTAAACATTTTCATACGACGAAACCACATGATCCAAGAACACTTCTCGGATCGTTTCGTCTAAACCACAAACAAGTAATAGGATTACCTCTTGAAGCGTGGTTGCGATCGAGTCTCTAAACGAAGAGACCTTCTGTCTCAAGTCTGATCCGACGGAGGAGACGCTAGCGAGCGCGGGGATGAACCGTGTGCTTCTCGCAATCCATGTTGATGATCCAAGCGGCGGATCTCCTGATCTCGACACACAAGATCCGACGTCTTCTTCACGAGCGAGGCGCACCAAAGTAGAAGGAGATCCACGAGCAGACGATCGGGCAACATAACGACGACGTTGCGGCGATGAATAACTCTCTCTAGGTCATCCATGGTGGACGGCCATGAGAGGGAGAGAGAGTAGGCGTGTAGAGAGAATGAGAGGGAGAGAGATGCTTCTCAAGCATTGTGTGTGTAAAGAGAGAGCATGGTATGCCTCTCTATTTATAGGGTTTTGGGATCCATGGATCTCAATCCATGTGACATATACAATCAATGGTTGAGATTGATTTAAGTCAATCCAATGGTCAAGATTGTTGTTGGTAAAAGCCAACAACTTTAGATTAAAGTATATTTGACAAAATCAAATATAAATCAATCTTAAAACATACCAATAAATAAGGAGGGAATAAACATGGAGATCAAATCTCCCATGTATATTCAAGGGGACGGCCACCCATTCCATATAGAAATTGGGTGCCGCCCCCCACATACCAAGTGGGGCAATCTCATGGATTCCCATGAGATTGCATGCTTCCTTGATTTTCTCCATTATTTATTTCCAACAACTTTTGTTGGTATTTTATTCACCAAAATAATTCTCAATTAATTTTGGGAATATTGCAATCTTGACATTGGAAAATTGTGAATCACATTCACAACCCAAAACAACATATAATTTACATTATCAATGAATTACACAATGTGTATCCAATATACATAATAATTAATTAACAAATATAAATTATAATTAGCTCTCTCTAATACATTAAAAATTACATTTATAATATATTATGAATAATTGGATATTATTATCCACATTATTCTTCATCCATAATAATTAAGTCACATTTAATTATATTGGATAACTTATTCTCATACCCAAATAATATGAATCACATTCACATTGTTCACATCTTTGATAATCAAATCACATTTAATTATCTAAAATAACACTCCTTAAAATATGAATCAAATTCATATTATTCATGATAATTAAATCACATTTAATTATCTATTTTCTCAATGCTCGGATACATATATCAACAATAGAATTATCCATGAACCCTTTCAAGGATAATGCGCTTTCTCCGCGAATACTTGGAGATAAGGACAGGGCGATTGTATTGTTCCACGTATAGTGACATGGATATTGAGATCATATCTCAAATCCAGATCGCGGGCCTCTCATAGATGCTTGATTAAATCAAGACCGCAAATCTAATCTTCTCATTGCATTTGAATCACATTCAGATCAATGTCCAACATTTGGACTAAGATCAGATTACTTCTCTACTGAGAGGAGTCACTAAAATCCAGACCCGTTTCATCACTCCTTAGGAATGGAAGCGTCATGATTATACAATCGTTTATGATCACATCACCCTCAGGTATTCCTAATACCTGTACATCCTGCATACTGGAAGACTCAAATTAAAACCGAAGTATTTAGATCAACTTTACACTGTCTACTTCAGGGTTCTGTCAGTAAGTTTCTCATTCGATTATTGGAAATCGGTATCGATCATATACTTTCCAAAAACATATATCATACCTAGGTCTTGATCATATACTTTCCAAAGTATATATCAAACCTATAAATTCAGTCAAGCTTCTAAAGCGAGACGACTATACGCATGGAATTTGATTCTTCCCAATATCTCACGAGTGAGCTCATGTCTTCCGGTTCAGTAACTGAACCTGTATGATCCCTTTGAGAGATCGTATTACTCATATGCCCTTATATGCACACCAGCGTGCCGGTGTATAGACCTTGATTAGGTCATCACCCTATTGGTCTGCCAAACGTACATACTCAAACATATAGTAACACATCTGTCTACGGTCAGAGGATGTGTGCCTGTATCATGACAGCATACGATATAGGACTTTGGTTATCTCGATCTCGTTAAGTCAACTCTTTGACCTCACTAATCTGACACCTACGAATCTCTATTCCTATGCAGAGGACCTGCATCATGAGGTCGATCAGATATCGGCCTAACTGAGATAGGATTGCCATCTCCTACTCTGGTTGGAGATCATCTCTTAACAATCATTTGACGGTGCTTGATTAGTCCTCAATCTAACTCTTTTCATCCAAGCACCGACCTCTATGATTCAATAGTTGAATCAACAGATGTATGATCATCAAAATGGCCATGGTACATAACCCTAATTGTACTAAGGGACCTATTATGCAAATTATTCATTCTTCATTTCAGATCAGGGAATGATATTCGCAATAACATCTATTGCATAATGGCTCGCCGTGGGCTCGCATGTCCAACAGATGGCTCCTTAGAAAAGGAAGGGGAAACAACCTGACCAGAATGAGGCCAACAACCAAATGCTCGCCTCCATACAGATGATACAATAGTAGTTGACCGAGCAAGCCAATGCTTAAGCCACCTTCCAGGAAATGTTGATGGAGATGGAGAGAGACAAAGAACAAAGAGGAGGAGAGAACCTACATGGAAGCGATAAATTCCATGCAAGTGAACACCATGGAGAAGAGGAGCATGTGAGAGAGGCTCCTAAGCCCACCTTGAAAGAGACATACAATCGTGATGCTGATGAGATGATCGAGTGGATCTATATATCTTAGATCCATGGACATTTCGAGCTGAAGCCGCAACTCTTGTCTCTTCTTCCCTCATTCTACGGGAATACAAATGGGAAATCGTATATCCATCTGCAACAATTTGATCGCATCTGCAGTACCATACATTAGCCCAACATTCCAGTGGGTGTTGTCAAGATGGATGCTTTTCCCTTTAGCCTTCAATATAAGGCTCTTTATTGAATCAATAATCTAGGATAACGACCTGGGAGGAGATGAAGTCATCTTTTCTCCACAAATTCTTGAAGGATATGGGAAAATCCTCAAACGCATCACGGAAGCGTGAGCATCGTATCGAATACGATGAGGAACGACTAGTCGGACTAGTTGTTCTATACATCGGAAATTAAAAATTTTTATATGACGAAACCACATGATCCAAGAACACTTCTCGGATCGTTTTGTCTAAACCACAAACAAGTAATAGGATTACCTCTTGAAGCGTGGTTGCAATCGAGTCTCTAAACGAAGAGACCTCCTATCTCAAGTCCGATCCGACGGAGGAGACGCTTGCGAGCGTGTTGATGAAACACATGCTTCTCGCAATCAATGTTGATGATCCAAGCAGCGAATCTCCTGATCTCTACACACGAAATCCGACATCTTCTTCACGAGCGAGGCGCACCGAAGGAGATGGGGATCCACGAGCAAACGATCAGGTAGCATAATGACGATACTGCGGCGATGGAGAACCTCTTCTAGGGCATCCATGGTGGACGGCCATATGAGAGGGAGAGAGAGAGTAGGCGTGTAGAGAGAGGAAGAGAAAGAGATACTTATGTTCTCTTTTTGTGTAGAGAAGAGCAAAGGGGTGCCCTTCTATTTATAATATTTTGGGATCCATGGATCTCAATCCATGGGCAACACAAATCCAATGGCTCTCATTGATTGTGTTTCTTTTAATGGCTAAGATTTGTGTTGGTAAAAACCAACAACAATTAATTTAATTTAGATTAAATCTATATTGATAAATCAATACAAATCAATCCCAAATTAAAGCAATCATGGAGATTATTGGAATGAAGATTGCCTCCTTCCATAATATGGGATTTGGTGGTAGTCTCATGCAATCTCATGATATCTCATGAGATTACATTATTCCATGGAAATCTTAAAGATTTACAACAGCACTTATTGTAAGTTATTCAACAAAAATAATTCATAATTATTTTGTGAATATTGCAATCTTGCCATTGGAAAGTTGTGAATCACATTCACAACCTAAAATAAAATATAAATTACATTTTTAATTTAATGTCCAATGTGAGTCCAATTCACATCAACATTTAATTAACAAATGTAAATTACAAATAGCTCTCTCTTATATATTATAAATCACATTTATAATATATATGATTAATATGGATATTTCTATCCACATTATTCATATCCATGATAATTAAATCACATTTAATCATCTTGGATCTCTTTTCTCTTGTGCCCAAATAATATGAATCACATTCACATTATTTACATCTTTGATAATCAAATCACATTTAATTATCTAAGATAACTCTCTTTATAATATGAATCGAATTCATATTAATCATGGTAATTAAATCACATTTATCTATTTTCTCAATGCTCAGGTACATATATCAACAATGAAATTATCCTGAACTCTTTCAAGGATAATGCGCTTTCTCCGTGAATACTTGGAGATAAGGACATGGCGATTGTATTGTTCTACGTATAGTGACTTGGATATTGAGATCACATCTCAAATCCATGTCTCGGGCCTCCCATAGATGCTTGATTAAATCAAGACCGTAAATCTAATCTTCTTATTGCATCTGAATCACATTCAGATCAATATCCAAAATTTGGACTAAGATTAGATTACTTCTCTACTGAGAGGAGTCACTAAAATCCAGACCCGCTTCATCACTCCCTAGGAATGGAAGTGTTATGGTTATACAACCGTTTATGATCACATCACCCTCAGGTATTCCCAATACATGTACATCCTGCATACTGGAAGACCCAGAATAATCTCGAAGTATAAGATCAATTTTACACTGTCTACTTCAGGGATTTATCATTAAGTTTCTCATTCGATCAATGGGAGTTGGTATCGATCATATACTTTCCAAAAGCATATATCATACCTAGGTCTTGATCATATATTTTCCAAAAGTATATATCAAACCTCAAATTCAGTCAAGCTTCCAAAGCGAGACGACCGTGCACAGAATTTGATTTTTCCCAATATCTCATGAGTGAGCTCATGTCTTCCGATTCAGCAACTGAACCTGTATGATCCCTTTGAGAGATCGTATTACTCATATGCCTTTGCATGCACACCAGCGCGCCGGTGTATAGACCTTGATTAGGCCATCAACCTATTGGTTTGCCAAATGTACATACTCAGACATATAGTAACACATCTGTCTCCGGTCAGAGGATGCGTGCCTATATCGTGACAGCATACGATAAAGGACTTTGGTTATCTCGATCTCATTAAGTCAACTCTTTGAGCTAACTTATCTAACACCTCCGAATCTCTATTCCTATGCAGAGGACCTGCATCAAGAGGTCGGTAGATATCGGCCTAAATGAGAAAGGATTGACATCTCCTACTTAGGCTGGAGATCATCTCTTAACAATCATTTAAAGGTGCTTGATGAGTCCTCAATCCAACTCTTTAGATGTTCATCCAAGCACCAGCCTGTATGATTCAATATTTGAATCAACAGCTGTATGATCATCAAGATGGCCATGGTACATAACCCTAATTGTACTAAGGGACCTATTATGCAAATTATGTATCCTTCATTTCAGATCGGGGAATGATATTCGCAATAACATTTATTGCATAATGGCTCGTCGTGGGCTCGCATGTCCAACAATTCTATCCCTGGATTGCCTCAATCAGATGTGTGCTAGGATTTCAAACTTATCCTAGCAACCTCACGAGAGCATTCATGAAGCATGGAAAAAGTTTAAATATTTACAAGAGAAGTGCCCCCACCACGATATCTCGAGGACCAGTCTGGTCCACTATTTCTTTGGAGGTTTGACTCAAGAGAGTCAGAGGTTGATTGATGCATCATGTGGTAGCCTTCATTTTAACAAAGATTAGTCCAATTTTCACTATGTATAGACCAACTTCGTTGATGGAAGAAGCATTCAAGACTAAGAGAGGGTCTCGACAGACCCAACAACTTCCATTATATATCGAAATGATGTTTTCGGTACCACACTATCCCCAATCATCGCATCCTTTTCTTCGAAGGGGTCGAGCTTGTAGAGCTAGAGGGAGCTGAAACTGGATATCATCCCCTGTAGTGAACACCATTGCAACTTCTCCATACGACCTCTTAGGAACATCTGCGACCACCCACACTACATGGGATCATGACATTACTAAAGGGCTTCCATTCCGTATGGTACCTTGCGGCCATCAAATACACCATCGATTTTAACAGAAATTCCATGAACAATGAACATTTGGAGACTGCCGATCCCATTGAGAGGAGCATCTACCATCACATCAGTTCTTCCCGACAAGTTCTCAGTTGGCTTACAAAGTTGTTCCTATCAAAAGGAGGCGCAACCCTCGGATTTGTTGTGTGTGGGGAGAAGAAAAGAGGTGGAGAGATAGATAAAAGGATGTTATATCGTCCACAAATTGGAATTAATGGTCCATTCGACGAAAAAGATAAAAGAAGTATCACGCTAAAATCGATCAGAAAAATCATATACCACATGTGACTTTTAGAAGTTCGGGGCCCACATTGAATTTCGGTGTAAAGTTTGAGGTCTTTTGTGTAATTTACTCTATTAATTGTTCAAACTTTATCCATCATTGTTCATTGGAAGCATCTAGTTTGATCCTAATTTCGGACCGTTAATCCGATGAAAGCGACAGCGGAGAAGTCCCATTCTGGATCGCTTAATTTAAAAGCAACAGCAAGGAAGAGGCCCATTCAAAAATTTTCAATCACTCCCCCACTCCACAACGGCCCCTCCCAATCACACGGCAAACACCGACCAAAGGAAGAAAACCCAACACCACTACCGCCGCTCCCAATCCCAACGGGAATGCGGACGGGGGGAGATGATGGATCGTCGCGGAGGGAGAGGCGTGGCGCTTCCTCCGATCTCGATTCCCTATCCTCCATCGGCAACGGCATCAGATCATCGATCATCACCAACATGATCACATCGTGAGTACTCCTCAACACATTTCTCTCGAATTTTCTCTCTATGTTTGGTTGGAGGTTGCCGTTTCTTTCGATTCTCCTCTTCCCAGGTCGATAGTAAACATGCTTGATTTGATCTCGTGGGTGCTGTTTCTAATTTTAGAATGTCTTTTTACAATCTGGAAGTTTTGATGTTTGGATTGATCTTGTGGATGCCGTTTCACGGAAAATCCACTTTTCCAGTTTGATAATCCATAAACTTGGCAAATCTTCCCAAAACCTGGTTAGATCAGCTTGTCAATTCACGGAAAAGATCAGATTGTCTTCGATTTCCCATCAAGCAGCAAATCTTGAGAAAAATGGCGGATTAATCTATTTCGTGTCTTGCTATCCCATAATAATACAAAAAGAAAATGCTCATATCTTGCTCGATTGCTGTTGCTGGTTAGTTTTTTTGCGGCAATATAGTCTAGATCGTCTGGAAGGCTTGTTGTTTTTCGGAAGTAAGATTATTTGGTTGCTTTCTATTTTTAAGAGGATGGAGGAGTTGTTTGTTATATCTCTAATAGGGCTGCCAATATTCTTAAGTTCCGTATCCGTTCAAATCCTATTTGTTTAAAATCCGATCAGAATCCTGTTTGAAATAACGAATCAAACCTGATCAAAAGTTTATATTTGTTTAAGCAATCGAATTGAATACGAATAAGGTAGATTCGTTCAAACGTAAGCCCTATTGTATTGAGAAAAATATAGTTTAAAAAGGTGGCAATGGTTGATAATAATTTGAGAGGTCAATTTGTAAAGACCATTGTATTTCAGCTAAACAGTAAATATAAAATTAAAATATGTAATTATTAAAGATCATACGACTTCATTAATGAAATGTGAACTTTTGTATTAATAAAGATAGAAAGGAACATAAATCTTCACTTGCATAAATGTCGTCAGTGATGTATGATTTTTCTTTCATTTTATTTCTATTTGGCTTGTTTAATTTTATTATTCGCTTTGTTTTGACTCAATCAAATTCCCTTTACAAACGAAGGTTGTAGATGAGATCGATTGCGTCGAGTTCATACGTGTAAGAGAAAGAAACGGAAATCAGATCATTTTCTTTTGTAATTTTTTAATAACTTTTGCAAGCGGTGCGTAGAGAAGTAATAGGACCTGTGTTAGAGTGAGGCAGTCATGTACTCCGTCCTCTCTTCTTGTTTCTCTTCTCACCCCTCCCTTTATTTGTCATGTACTTTTTGCATTTCTTTTTGTTCGATTGTAGGATGAGGGAGAGGAGTGGATGTCAGGGTTGTAAGTGTGGAGAGGGTGTCAGATGCGTGGGTTGGGGTCTGGAGGAGGGGGAGTGGGTCTCCGAGGGAGGGGGAGGCCCTGCTGGCCTTAGAGAAAGGGGTTGGGTAGAGGAGAGAGCTCCAGGGGGAGGGAGGGAAGGCAAGGGGAAGCATCGGTGGAGGGAGTGGGTAAGAGGAGGCCTCAGTGGCCCCTACAGAGTGGGTGGGGGAGGCCTCATTGGCCTACGAAGTGGGGGAGTGGGTAAGGGAGACCTCGGTGACAAAATCATAAAATACAAAAATCTAAAAATTGTATATTCAGTTCCTGAATTTTCCTTATCATACATTTTATGTTAAAAAGAACTTATGGTTTATTCTGTAGTGGTAGCTATTTTTAGAACCCTAATCAATCTTCTAAATTTCCTTATTTCATGTGTTGTTATTTTCTAACTTTAAAAATCCCTAAAAACTATAAAAAATGCCCTAAAAATTATCAAAACCAAAGAAAACATTTAAAACCCAAAAATGCATCATTTCCTTTGTTTTGACTTATGTGAAAAATAAGAAGGGTATCTTAACCTCTTTGTGTATATTAGCTAGTTAATTAGTTTTTAAAATCTAAAATAACTAAAAACTTACAAAATTTAAAATAAAAACAAAAATCAGAAATTACATAAACATATAAAACAATTTAAAAATCATAAAATTTGAATATAACTAAAAATCTACAAAACATTAAAAAACCACAAAAGGTATAAAAATGAACAAAACAGAAAATATAAAATCTTTACTAATTAGCAATAAATAATAATAACAACTAATTTCTATCTGAACTTGCTCCTAGTGTTCGACACTCTTCCATACTTGCACCTATAAACCTGTTTGAAGAGTTATAGTTATTGATGATTGAGACACCCGGTCATCGCAGCGATTGCTTGTATACCTTGTAGACTAGCATGCCCAGTTGTCCCCATATCATCGAATTGCGCCATTGCTGAGGAGTAACGAAGGGTAGATTAGGTTCATTATCTTATATATTTGCCTTGTTTTTTTCATTTTCAACATGTATTTCTTTTTTGTATTTTTACATAAATTATTATGACATATCTCGTGTTTGAGTGTGCTGCGAGGGCCCGCGGAGCGAGGGAGGATGTCTTAGGAAGTTCACTGAGCCTGATCGATGCGGAGGTCGACTTTTTGACCGAGCGGGTAGGAGACAAATGGAAGATCGAGAGCCGAAGAATAATAACATTTTTATTTTCTTAGCTTATATTTTATTTTATTTCATGAGAGGGATTAATTGATTTGCAATAATTAAACTCTTAGAGACTCAGACACTTGGATTATTTGCAGGGTATGTTTCACCAAGTGCTGTGTACTTGGGGACCCAATCAATTTCTCATGCTTTTATCGCTTTCTATCTTTCTTTCTTCATGTTTTCCCACTTGTTTTACTTGGTTTCCCAAGATTTGAATTTTCTGCCTTATTTTCTTTTTACATCTTTACTGATGGAGCCCTTAGATCTAGGTTTATTGCTCGATATCTAGGTTCACATCTTAAGTTATATTATGAACCTATAGTTTCATTGCGCTTGGACTTAGACCAGATAAAACGTTCTTCTTAATAGCAATATCTGCTTAGGGTGATTTCATCGATTGCATTTTTCTTATTAGATTAGTTTCAATTTATGCGCGGATCACTTTAAGAGTGCTGGAGCAAGGTACACATTTCTATCTCTGCATGCATTCATAGTCTTCTCGTGCATTGGCTTTTTCGAATTCCTCCCTCGTTTTATTGGATTTAGGATAAAGGAAATAGGAAATTTCATTAGACCTTGCATGAAAAATATCCAAAAAAGTGAAAATAAAAAATATTAAAAAAGAGTCTGCTAAAGAAAACTTTAACCTAATTAAAATTGGTTAATTGACTTCATAGAGCCCAAATCTCAGCCTGTGTGTAGCCTTGATTATCGCCTGGGTCTATGAGGTATTAGCGCTTCTATCGGTGCGTGGACGAGTAAGGCCAAGTTCGCTTGCGGGTTTGGTCTGAATTATTGAGCATAGGGGTACTACGATGGTGGGACCTTGTCTCATCGTGCCACGTCTAAGTACCCTTTGGTGGAAGTATTTGATTCTCTATATCAGCTTCATTTCCCTCACTTCTTTGGTTGAGTAGTTGGCCCAGATACGATATTAATGATCCTTCAAAAAGTACAGGTTATATGTTACAAAGGAAGTGGGAAGTACATGACACTTATCTGGTAGTACTCACTCTCCTATAGGGGTAGTGATAAATCCCTAAATTATCATCTTAATTCAGGTTCATTAGCTCTCAAGCTTAAATAAATCCATCTAATTAACATCCGATTTAACTCTAATTAATAATTCATTCCTTGTAATAATTAGCATTCGAGATACGGAGTTGGGAATGGTTGGGAGGCCCGATGGCCCTTCGAGATGGGGATTGAGGCCTCGGTGGCCTTTAGAGATTGGGAGTTTGGGGGTGGGGGAGAGGGGATGGAGGCTCCAACAACCTTAGAGTTAGGGAGTGAGTTGGGGAAGGCCCCGATTGACTCCATGGTAAGGAGTGGGTGAGGGGAGGCTCTAGTGGCCTCTAGAAGGGGTGAGGGAGTGGGTGGAGGGAGGCCTCGATAACCTTTGTGGTAAGGAGTGGGTTGGGGAGTGCCCTGATGGCCTTTAAAATGGGAGAGTGAGGCTCGTATGGCCCTTCGAGGTGGCGAATGAGGCTCGAGTGACCTTCCAAGCTGGGGAGATGGAAATGGGTGGGAGGCCCCGATGGCCCTCTGAGGCGGGGAGTGAGGCCTCGACGGCTCTTAGAGGTTAGGAGTTTAGGGGTGGGAGGGGAGGCCTCGATAACCTTTGAGGTGAGTATTGGGTTGGTGGATGCCTCAATAACCTTTGAGGTGAGTATTGGGTTGGTGGATGCCTCAATGGCCTATGCAGTGGGTGAGGGAGGCTTCGGTGGCCTATAGAGGGGGGGGGGAGAGTAGGTTAGGGGTGTGGAGGCCTCGGTGGCCTCCACGGTGAGGAGTGGCTGAGGGGAAGCCCTTGTGGCCTATAGAGGGGGTGGTGGGTGGGGGCTCGATAACCTTCGAGGTGGGGAGTGTGTGGGGGAGGCATCGATAGCCTTTCCTGATGACCTCTACAGTGGGGAGTGGGTCAGGGGAGGCCTCAGTGTCCTACAGAGGGGGTGGGGTGAGTAGGTGGGGTGTGTGGAGGCTTCGCTGGCTTCCATAGTGAGGAGTGGGTGAGGGGAAGCACTGGTGTCCTCTAGAGGTGATGGGGGAGGCCTTGATAACCTTCGAGGTGCGGAGTGGATGGGGGATGCATCGATAGCCTTCAAGGTGGGGAGTGGTTGGGGGGAGGCATCGATAACTTTGAGGTGAGGAGTGGGTATGGGGAGGCCTCGATGGCCTTCGAGGTGGGGAGAGGGTGGGTGGGGGGAGGCATCGATGAGGTGAGGAGTAGGTCAGGGGAAGCACTGGTGGCCTCTAGATGGGGTGGGGGGAATCCTCGATAACCTTCGAGGTGGGGAGTGGGTAGGGGATGCACTGTGGTGGCCTCTAGAGGGGGTGGGGCACGTGGAGGCCTCGGTGGCCTCCATGGTGAGGAGTGGGTGAGGGGAAGCACTAGAGGGGGTGGGGGAGGCCTCGATAACCTTCGAGGTGGGGAGTGCGCTGGGGAAGCATCAATATCCTTCGATGCGAGAAGTGGGAAAGGGGAAGCCTCGATGGCCTCTAAAGTGAGGAGTGGTTGGGGGGTGGCATCGATAACATTTGAGGTGAGGAGTAGGTTGGGGGAGGCCTCGATGGCCTCTGAAGTGGGGAGTGGATGGGGAGGGGGGCTCGATAACTTTCGAGGTGGGTAGTGGGTGAGGGGAGGCATCGATAGCCTTCAAGGTGGGGAGTGGTTGAGGGGAAGCCCTGGCGGCATCCGAAGTGGGGAGTGGGTGGGGGTAGGCCTCGATAACCTTTGAGGTGATGAGTGAGTTAGGGAAGGCCTCGATGACCTCTGAAGTGGGGGAGTTGGTGGGGAGGGGGTTGTGGAGGCCTTGTTGGCCTCCAAAGAGAGGAGTGGGTGAGGGGAAGCCTCGTTGGCCTCCGAAGTAGGGATTGGGTGGGTGGAGGCCTCGATAACCTTCGAGGTGATGCGTGGGTGGGTGGAGGCCTCGATAACCTTTAAGGTGAAGAGTGGGTTTGGGGAGGCCTCGTTGGCCTCTGAAGTGGGGAGTGGGTGGGGGGAGGTCGTGTTAACCTTTGAGGTGAGGAGTGGGTTGGGGGGGAGGCCTTGATGACCTCAGAAGTGGGGAGTGGGTGAGGGGAAGCCTCGATGGGCCTCCATGATGAGGAGTGGATGAGGGGAAGCCTCGATGGCCTCCGAAGTGGGGAGTGGGTGGGTGGAGGCCTCGATAACATTCGAGGTGAGGAGTGGGTGGGGGAGGCTTTGATGGCCTCCGAAGTGGGGTGTGGGTGGGGGGAGGCCTAACCTTCGAGGTGGTGAGTTGGTGGGGGAGGCATGACCTTCGAGTTGGGGAGTTGGTTGGGGGAGGCATCGATAGCCTTCGAGGTGGGGAGTGGGTGAGGGGAAGCTTCGATGGCCTCCGAAGTGGGGAGTGGATGGGGGGAGGCCTCGATAATCTTCAAGGTGAGGAGTGGATTGGGGGATGTTAGAAAATCAGAAGCGGAAGCGAAACATGGATAAAGAATAAACATCAAAGAAGAACAACAGGATTTTACGTGGAACCCTACTCCGTGAGGAGCGGAATGAAACCACGGGAGAAGCCCTCAAAGGGGCATATGCTTCATTGCTTTTTTCCTCAATGGATACAGGAGGTCTGGGGCTCCTTATATAGCCTCTCTAGAGCCTCCAAGTCCCACCACTGGATGATGTAGGACAACAACTGGATGGGGTAAATGGATCCTGGAGGTATCCATTTACCCATCTACAACTCAATAGGCGCACTACCAAATACTCCAACACTCCCCCTCAAGCTGGAGCATGCAATGCTCAGCTTGGACAAACATAAAGAAACTCAACTCAACGCTACAAGACACTACGGACAATATCAACCCAACGCACACATTGCTGCAGTCGAGGACGTTGCGTCTCATGCCATGCAGGTGAGGAGGACAAACAGGCTGGAGTGTGAGTCAACTGAAGACTCGGAATCTAACCATCGAGTCTGAAACTGTGCCTGAAGTCTCCTCGTCGGAGAACTGGGTCTCTCCCATCTGGCTCAGAGAATGGTGCACTGCTCTGGTGTACCTATGATACCACATGAAAACCTTTGCCCTCAAGGGAATGGTCCTCTGCTCTGGAGTTCCTATGGTTCACATGAAAACTCTGGCCGAACAACAACAAGAATGATGAGGACCACGAACAAATGATGGCAACATATGCTCATCTGAAAAATGATCGCACACTCGTGCGTGTCTGAAAATGAGTTTCTCTCTGGAGATCTCGAAAATGGGTCACTCATCTTTGGAGTGCCTCGAACTTGGACTCTGACCAATATGTCAAGTCTGATTCTGCGCATCAAATTGGGACTCGAAATTTGAACATCGAGTCTGGAATTGCGCATGGAAAAATCTTCATCTGAAACACTGTAGAGTCTGAAAATCTGACCGATCTGGATAATCAGCATCTGGCATCTGAATCTCTGATATCTGGAGAAGACCTGTGACTCTACATATACTCCCTCTTTCTCCCATACTTGTCAGAAAAACATGAACGTCGACCAAGTTGGGAGAAGACAACAATGATGGGGAGAAAACATTTCTTAAAAAATTTCTCGCGGCTTTTTTTTAAGCCGCAAACCCTCTTTTTTTTATACGGCTTTTTCAACCTTTTTTTTAGCCGTCATTTTTTTTGCAATTTTTTTAAGCTGTTTCCTTTTTTTTACAGCCTTTTGTAAATTAAAAAAAATTTTCAACAATTTTGCGTACGGCTTTTCTCATGTACGCACCTTTTTTTTAAAAAAATTCCTTCTCTCTTTTTTTTCTTCTGGCCCACTTGGGCCAAACTCACTTTTTCTCTCTTTTTTTTTAATACGGCCCAACAATGGGCTCACAACAGATTTTCTCACTTGGGCACTTGCAGAAGCCGAAGCCCACTTCCACAATACTCTTTTTTTTAACGGCGAGGCCTAGGGTTCATGGGAAACCTCTCTACTCATAAAAGACCCACCGCCAGGGGCAATGGAGCGGCATTGCCTCTAGGGCTCCTTGCCAGGGAGTCGCAGATAGGGGCCCGAAGGTCACTGCACATCTGCTGCGCCAAGGGCTCCTTGCGGAGAGCTGCACGCGATCTGGCGCCGCCTGGAGGTGGGCGACGTGAGCGGCCACCGATGTCGACTGGGAGTGCGATCTGGGGGGAGAAGATCTGTGGGCCGCAAGGAGGAACGTGATGGACAAGAGCCGGAGCACGCGGGACTGTGCCTCGCCTTCGCTTGGAAGGGGGGTACTGCGCCGCGCCTTCGCCTGGAGCACGCAGGACTGTGCTGCGCTTGAGGGCTCCTGTAGCGTCGATGGAGAATTCCTCGTGCAGATGGAGAATAACCTGGGTTCTAAACCACCCAGATGGACTTGCGTCTGCTGGGCAGCGGGGAGATGCGCGCGATTCTTGCGCGGCCTTGAGTCGAGGGAGAGAATCGTCTAGAGCACGCGTAGAGGTGCCACCCTGTGCGCTCATCGGAGATGAAGGAGTCGCAGGAGCATGATCTGCGGCCACCGATGCCGACTGGGAGTGCGATCTGGGGGGAGAAGATATGCGGGCCGCAAGGAGGAACGTGATGGACAAGAATCGGAGCACGCAGGACTGTGCCTCGCCTTCGCTTGGAAGGTGGGGTACTGTGCCGCACCTTCGCCTGGAGCACGCGGGACTGCGCCGCGCATGAGGGCTCCTGTAGCGCCGATGGAGAATTCCTCGTGCAGATGGAGAATAACCTGGCTTCTAAACCACCCAGATGGACTTGCGTCTGCTGGGCAGCAGGAGATGCGCGCGATTCTTGCGCGGCCTGGAGTCGAGGGAGAGAATCGTCTAGAGCACGCGTATAGGTGCCACCCTGTGCGCACATTGGAGATGAAGGAGTCGCAGGAGCATGATCTGCTGCTTCGGAGTCGCCTGGGCCTGCGGGACCTGGAGAGCATATCCTCTTAGGCGGCAGTCTGGCGTACGCGCGGGGGCCAAGACGAGGGGCGCAGGGGTCTGTAGATCCGTGTGCAAAAGATGACCGTATGCACCATACGATGCCTGTAGATCCGTGGATATGAGAGAGATGGCGATGGTGCAATGCCTATCTTTGAGAATAGGAACCCATATGTGGGGTTTCGTGCCTAGAATTCATTTGCCTGATGCAGCCAGGATTTGCTGCTGAATATTGCGCGAAGATGAATGATCTGCAGTTGCCGTTTGGGGTTAGGGTTTCAAATGAAACTCTACAACATGAACTTGAACTGGAATCGTGAATCCCAAATCTTCAAGAATAATAATACTAAAAACCGAATCTCGAACAAAAATAAAGAACACAAAAACTCCTTGAGAATCGACCCGCTCTGATACCATGTTAGAAAATCGGAAGCGAAAGCGAAACATGGATAAAGAATAAACATCAAAGAAGAACAACAGGATTTTACGTGGAACTCTACTCCGTGAGGAGCGGGATGAAACCACGGGAGAAGCCCTCAAAGGGGCATATGCTTCATTGCTTTTTTAATTGATAGGGCCTCATTGATAAGTGCTACAAGATCTCGTGCATTGGAACCCACGGTTATGGACCCGAATCCGTTAGTATGGAACATTTTCTTTTCCAAGTGAAATCCCCTAGTATATGAAAGAATGAAAAAGTGCTTTCGTTGTTGTGGAATAAGAAGCCTTCGTATCTTAATGCATGTATTTAATTTATTCGGAGCTATTAAAGCGGGATCTACTTTTTGGGGAATATGAGTCGAAGCAATAACAAGAATATTTCTAGTGGAACATCTTTCATAATCCCTGGAGAGATAGTTCACTAATAGACCGAGGGATAAATAATTCGACTCATTCACATACAGATCATGAATGTTTGGAATCCATATTATGCAAGGAGACATTGCTTTTGCTAATTCGAATTGAACGGTGATATCAAATCGGTCTATATAGCCTCTCCAGAGCCTCCAAGTCCCACCACTGGACGATGTGGGACTAAACAACTAGATGGGTTAATGGATCCTGGAGGTATCCATTTACCCATCTACAACTCAATAGGCGCACTACCAAATACTCCAACAGGGGAGGCCTCGATATCCTCCATAGTGGGGGAGGTAGGGGGTGTGTAGGCCTCGGTGGTCTCCATTGTGAGGAGTGGTTTGTCTATGACCTCCGAAGTGGGGAGTGGCTGAGTGGAGGCCTCGATAACCTTCGAGATGAGGAGTGTGTTGAGGGAGGGCTCGATGGCCTCCGAAGTGGGGAGCTAGTGGGGGGAGGCCACGATAGCCTTCGAGTTGAGGAGTGGGATTGGGAGAGGCCTCAATGGCCTCTGAAGTAGGGGAGTCGATGAGGGGGGTTGTGGAGGTCTCGGTGGCCTCCATGGTGAGGAGTGGGTGAGGGGAATCCTAGATGGCCTTCATGGTGAGGAGTGGGTGAGGGGAAGCCTCGATGGCCTCCGAAGTAGGGAGTGGGTGGGGGGACGTCTCGATATCCTTCGAGGTCTGGAGAGGGTTGGGGGGAAGCCTCAATGGCCTCCGCGGTGAGGGGTGGGTTGGGGAAGGTCTCGATAACCATCGTGGTGAGGGGTGGGTTGGGGGAGGCCTCGAGGGCCTCCGAAGTGGGGAGTGGGCGGTGGAAGGCCTCGATAACCTTTGAGGTGAGGAGTGGGTTGGTGGAGGCCTTGATAACCTCCGAAGTGGTGGGTGGGGGTGGCCTTGATAACCTTCGAGGTGAGGATTGGGTTGTGCGATTCCCCGATGATGGCCTTTGTAGTGGGGTGTGGGTATAGGGACGCCTCGGTGTCCTCCAGAGGGGGGGGGGTAGGTGGGGTATGGAGGCCTCGGTGACCTCCATGTGAGGAGTGGGTGAGGGAAGCCCTTGTGGCCTCTAGAGGGCACGGGGAGAGGTCTCGATAACCTTCGAGGTGGAGAATGGGTGGGGAAAGGCCTCGATAACCATCGCGGTGAGGGGTGGGTTGGGGGAGGCCTCGATGGCCTCTGAAGTGGGGAGTGGGCGGGGGAAAGCCTCGATAACTTTCTTGGTGAGGAGTGGGTTGGGGGAGGCCTTGATGGCCTCCGAAGTAATGAGTGGGTGGGGGTGATAACCTTCGAGGTGAGGATTGGTTTGTGGGATTCCCCAATGGCGTATGTAGTGGGGAGTGGGTGTGGGGACACCTCGGTGTCCTCCAGAGGGGAGGGGGGGAGTAGGTGGGTATGGAGGCCTCGATGGCCTCCGAAGTGGGGTGTGGGCGGGGAAGGCCTCGATAACCTTCGAGCTGAGGAGTGGGTTGGGGGAGGCCTTGATGGCCTCCGTAGTGGTGAGTGGGTGGGGGTAGCCTCGATAACCTTCGACGTGAGGATTATGTTGTGGGATTCCCCGATGACCTTTGTAGTTGGGAGTGCGTGTGGGGACGCCTCGGTGTCCTCCAGAGGGGGGGAGGGGGCGTAGGTGGGGTATGGAGGTCTGTGGCCTCCATGTGAGGAGTGGGTGAGGGAAGCCCTTGTGGCCTCTAGAGGGCGCGGGGAGAAGCCTCGATAACCTTCGAGATGGGGAATGGGTGGGGGAAGGCCTCAATAGCCATCGCGGTGAGGGGTGCGTTGGGGGAGGCCTCGATGGCCTCCGAAGTGGGTGGGGGAAGGCCTCGATAACCATTGCGGTGAGGGGTGGGTTGGTGGCGGCCTTGATGGCCTCTGAAGTGGGGAGTGGGCGGGGGAAGGCCTCAATAACCTTCGAGGTGAGGAGTGGGTTGGGGGAGGCATTGATGGCCTCTGAAGTAATGAGTGGGTGGGGGTGATAACCTTCGAGGTGAGGATTGGTTTGTCGGATTCCCCAATGACCTCTGTAGTGGGGAGTACGTATGGGGACGCCTCGGTGTCCTCCAGAGGGGAGGGGGGGAGTAGGTGGGTATGGAGGCCTCGAAGGCCTCCGAAGTGGGGTGTGGGCGGGGAAGGCCTCGATAACCTTCGAGCTGAGGAGTGGGTTGGGGGAGGCCTTGATGGCCTCCGTAGTGGTGAGTGGGTGGGGGTAGCCTCGATAACCTTCGACGTGAGGATTATGTTGTGGGATTCCCCGATGACCTTTGTAGTTGGGAGTGGGTGTGGGGACGCCTCGGTGTCCTCCAGAGGGGGGGAGGGGGCGTAGGTGGGGTATGGAGGTCTGTGGCCTCCATGTGAGGAGTGGGTGAGGGAAGCCCTTGTGGCCTCTAGAGGGCGCGGGGAGAAGACTCGATAACCTTCGAGATGGGGAGTGGGTGGGGGAAGGCCTCAATAGCCATCGCGGTGAGGGGTGCATTGGGGGAGGCCTCGATGGCCTCCGAAGTGGGTGGGGGAAGGCCTCGATAACCATCGCGGTGAGGGGTGGGTTGGGGAAGGCCTCGATGGCCTCTGAAGTGGGAAGTGGGAGGGGGAAGGCCTCGATAACCTTCGAAGTGAGGAGTGGGTTGGGGGAGGCCTTGATAGCCTCCGAAGTAATGAGTGAGGATTGGTTTGTTGGATTCCCTAATGGCCTCTGTAGTGGGAGTAGGTGTGGGGACGCCTCGGTGTCCTCCAGGGGGCGGGGGGAGTAGGTGGGGTATCGAGGCCTCGATGGCCTCCGAAGTGGGGAGTGGGCGGGGAAGGCCTCGATAACCTTCGAGGTGAGGAGTGGGTTGGGGGAGGCCTTGATGGCCTCCGTAGTGGTGAGTGGTGGGGGTATCCTCGATAACCTTCGAGGTGAGGATTATGTTGTGGGATTCCCCGATGACCTTTGTAGTGGGGAGTGGGTGTAAGGACGCCTCGGTGTCCTCCAGAGGGGGGCGTAGGTGGGGTATGGAGGTCGGTGGCCTCCATGTGAGGAGTGGGTGAGGGAGGCCCTTGTGGCCTCTAGAGGGTTAGGGGAGAAGCCTCGACAACCTTCAAGTTGAGGAGTGGGTGGGGGATGGCCTCTATAGCCATCGCGGTGAGGGGTGCGTTGGGGGAGGCCTCGATGGCCTCCGAAGTGGGGAGTGGGCGGGGAAGGCCTCGATAACCTTCGAGGTGAGGAGTGGGTTGGGGAGGCCTCGATGGCCTCTGAAGTGAGGGGGGCGTAGATGGGGGAGGCCTCGATGGCCTCCAAAGTGGGTGGGGGAAGGCCTCGGTAACCATCACGGTGAGGGGTGGGTTGGGTAAGGCCTCGATGGCCTCTGAAGTGGGGAGTGGGCGGGGGAAGGCCTCGATAACCTTCGAAGTGAGGAGTAGGTTGGGGGAGGCCTTGATGGCCTCCGAAGTAATGAGTGGGTGGGGGGTGATAGCTTTCGAGGTGAGGATTGGTTTGTGGGATTCCCTATTGGCCTCTGTAGTGGGAGTTGGTGTGGAGACGCCTCGGTGTCCTTCAGAGGGGGGGGGGTAGGTGGGGTATCGAGGCCTCGTTGGGGAGTGGGCGGGGAAGGCCTCGATAACCTTCGAGGTGAGGAGTGGGTTGGGGGAGGCCTTGATGGCCTCCGTAGTGGTGAGTGGGTGGGGGTAGCCTCGATATAACCTTCGAGGTGAGGATTATGTTGTGGGATTCCCCGATGACCTTTGTAGTAGGGAGTGGGTGTAAGGACGCCTCGGTGTCCTCCAAAGGGGGGGGGGGCGTAGGTGGGGTATGGAGGTCGGTGGCCTCCATGTGAGGAGTGGGTGAGGGAGGCCTTTGTGGCCTCTAGAGGGTTCGGGGAGAAGCCTCGATAACCTTCGAGGTGTGAAGTGGGTGGGGGAAGGCCTATATAACCATCGCGGTGAGGGGTGCGTTGGGGGAGGCCACGATAGCCTCTAAAGTGGGGAGTGGGCGGGGAAGGCCTCGATAACCTTCAAGGTGAGGAGTGGGTTGGGGGAGGCCTTGATAGCCTCCGTAGTGGTGAGTGGGTGGGGGTAGCCTCGATAACCTTCGAGGTGAGGATTATGTTGTGGGATTCCCCGATGACCTTTGTAGTGGGGAGTGGGTGTAAGGACGCCTCAGTGTCCTCCAGAGGGGGGAGGGGGGGGGGCGTAGGTGGGGTATGGAGGTCGGTGGCCTCCATGTGAGGAGTGGGTGAGGGAGGCCCTTGTGGCCTCTAGAAGGTTCGAGGAGAAGCCTCGATAACCTTCAAGTTGAGGAGTAGGTGGGGGAAAGTCTCTATAACCATCGCGGTGAGGGGTATGTTCGGGAAGGCCTTGATGGCCTCCGAAGTGGGTGGGGGAAGGCCTCGATAACCATCACGGTGAGCGGTGGGTTGGGGAAGGCCTCGATGGCCTCTGAAGTGGGGAGTGGGCGGGGGAAGGCCTCGATAACCTTCGAAGTGAGGAGTGGGTTGGGGGAGGCCTTGATGGCCTCCGAAGTACTGAGTGGGTGGGGGTGATAGCTTTCGAGGTGAGGATTGGTTTGTGGGATTCCCTATTGGCCTCTGTAGTGGGAGTTGGTGTGGCGACGCCTCGGTGTCCTCCAGAGGAGGGGGGGGGGTAGGTGGGGTATCGAGGCCTCGTTGGCCTCCGAAGTGGGGAGTGGGCGGGGATGGCCTCGCGAGGTGAGGAGTGGGTTGGGGGAGGCCTTGATGGACTCCGTAGTGGTGAGTGGGTGGGGGTAGCCTCGATATAACCTTCGAGGTGAGGATTATGTTGTGGGATTCCCCGATGACCTTTGTAGTGGGGAGTGGGTGTGGGGACGCCTCGGTGTCCTCCAGATGGGGAGGGAGTAGGTGGGGTATGGAGGCCTTGATGGCCTCCGAAGTGGGAAGTGGGCGGAGAAGGTCTCGATAACCTTCGAGGTGAGGAGTGGGTTGGGGCTAGTGGTGAGTGGGTGGGGGTAGCCTCGATAACCTTCGAGGTGAGGATTATGTTGTGGGATTCCCCGATGACCTTTGTAGTTGGGAGTGCGTGTGGGGACGCCTCGGTGTCCTCCAGAGGGGGGGAGGGGGCGTAGGTGGGGTATGGAGGTCTGTGGCCTCCATGTGAGGAGTGGGTGAGGGAAGCCCTTGTGGCCTCTAGAGGGCGCGGGGAGAAGCCTCGATAACCTTCGAGATGGGGAATGGGTGGGGGAAGGCCTCAATAGCCATCGCGGTGAGGGGTGCGTTGGGGGAGGCCTCGATGGCCTCCGAAGTGGGTGGGGGAAGGCCTCGATAACCATTGCGGTGAGGGGTGGGTTGGTGGCGGCCTTGATGGCCTCTGAAGTGGGGAGTGGGCGGGGGAAGGCCTCAATAACCTTCGAGGTGAGGAGTGGGTTGGGGGAGGCATTGATGGCCTCTGAAGTAATGAGTGGGTGGGGGTGATAACCTTCGAGGTGAGGATTGGTTTGTCGGATTCCCCAATGACCTCTGTAGTGGGGAGTACGTATGGGGACGCCTCGGTGTCCTCCAGAGGGGAGGGGGGGAGTAGGTGGGTATGGAGGCCTCGAAGGCCTCCGAAGTGGGGTGTGGGCGGGGAAGGTCTCGATAACCTTCGAGCTGAGGAGTGGGTTGGGGGAGGCCTTGATGGCCTCCGTAGTGGTGAGTGGGTGGGGGTAGCCTCGATAACCTTCGACGTGAGGATTATGTTGTGGGATTCCCCGATGACCTTTGTAGTTGGGAGTGGGTGTGGGGACGCCTCGGTGTCCTCCAGAGGGGGGGAGGGGGCGTAGGTGGGGTATGGAGGTCTGTGGCCTCCATGTGAGGAGTGGGTGAGGGAAGCCCTTGTGGCCTCTAGAGGGCGCGGGGAGAAGACTCGATAACCTTCGAGATGGGGAGTGGGTGGGGGAAGGCCTCAATAGCCATCGCGGTGAGGGGTGCATTGGGGGAGGCCTCGATGGCCTCCGAAGTGGGTGGGGGATGGCCTCGATAACCATCGCGGTGAGGGGTGGGTTGGGGAAGGCCTCGATGGCCTCTGAAGTGGGAAGTGGGAGGGGGAAGGCCTCGATAACCTTCGAAGTGAGGAGTGGGTTGGGGGAGGCCTTGATAGCCTCCGAAGTAATGAGTGAGGATTGGTTTGTTGGATTCCCTAATGGCCTCTGTAGTGGGAGTAGGTGTGGGGACGCCTCGGTGTCCTCCAGGGGGCGGGGGGAGTAGGTGGGGTATCGAGGCCTCGATGGCCTCCGAAGTGGGGAGTGGGCGGGGAAGGCCTCGATAACCTTCGAGGTGAGGAGTGGGTTGGGGGAGGCCTTGATGGCCTCCGTAGTGGTGAGTGGTGGGGGTATCCTCGATAACCTTCGAGGTGAGGATTATGTTGTGGGATTCCCCGATGACCTTTGTAGTGGGGAGTGGGTGTAAGGACGCCTCGGTGTCCTCCAGAGGGGGGCGTAGGTGGGGTATGGAGGTCGGTGGCCTCCATGTGAGGAGTGGGTGAGGGAGGCCCTTGTGGCCTCTAGAGGGTTAGGGGAGAAGCCTCGACAACCTTCAAGTTGAGGAGTGGGTGGGGGATGGCCTCTATAGCCATCGCGGTGAGGGGTGCGTTGGGGGAGGCCTCGATGGCCTCCGAAGTGGGGAGTGGGCGGGGAAGGCCTCGATAACCTTCGAGGTGAGGAGTGGGTTGGGGAGGCCTCGATGGCCTCTGATGTGAGGGGGGCGTAGGTGGGGGAGGCCTCGATGGCCTCCAAAGTGGGTGGGGGAAGGCCTCGGTAACCATCACGGTGAGGGGTGGGTTGGGTAAGGCCTCGATGGCCTCTGAAGTGGGGAGTGGGCGGGGGAAGGCCTCGATAACCTTCGAAGTGAGGAGTAGGTTGGGGGAGGCCTTGATGGCCTCCGAAGTAATGAGTGGGTGGGGGGTGATAGCTTTCGAGGTGAGGATTGGTTTGTGGGATTCCCTATTGGCCTCTGTAGTGGGAGTTGGTGTGGAGACGCCTCGGTGTCCTTCAGAGGGGGGGGGGGGGTAGGTGGGGTATCGAGGCCTCGTTGGGGAGTGGGCGGGGAAGGCCTCGATAACCTTCGAGGTGAGGAGTGGGTTGGGGGAGGCCTTGATGGCCTCCGTAGTGGTGAGTGGGTGGGGGTAGCCTCGATATAACCTTCGAGGTGAGGATTATGTTGTGGGATTCCCCGATGACCTTTGTAGTAGGGAGTGGGTGTAAGGACGCCTCGGTGTCCTCCAAAGGGGGGGGGGCGTAGGTGGGGTATGGAGGTCGGTGGCCTCCATGTGAGGAGTGGGTGAGGGAGGCCTTTGTGGCCTCTAGAGGGTTCGGGGAGAAGCCTCGATAACCTTCGAGGTGTGAAGTGGGTGGGGGAAGGCCTATATAACCATCGCGGTGAGGGGTGCGTTGGGGGAGGCCACGATAGCCTCTAAAGTGGGGAGTGGGCGGGGAAGGCCTCGATAACCTTCAAGGTGAGGAGTGGGTTGGGGGAGGCCTTGATAGCCTCCGTAGTGGTGAGTGGGTGGGGGTAGCCTCGATAACCTTCGAGGTGAGGATTATGTTGTGGGATTCCCCGATGACCTTTGTAGTGGGGAGTGGGTGTAAGGACGCCTCAGTGTCCTCCAGAGGGGGGAGGGGGGGGGGGCGTAGGTGGGGTATGGAGGTCGGTGGCCTCCATGTGAGGAGTGGGTGAGGGAGGCCCTTGTGGCCTCTAGAAGGTTCGAGGAGAAGCCTCGATAACCTTCAAGTTGAGGAGTAGGTGGGGGAAAGTCTCTATAACCATCGCGGTGAGGGGTATGTTCGGGAAGGCCTTGATGGCCTCCGAAGTGGGTGGGGGAAGGCCTCGATAACCATCACGGTGAGCGGTGGGTTGGGGAAGGCCTCGATGGCCTCTGAAGTGGGGAGTGGGCGGGGGAAGGCCTCGATAACCTTCGAAGTGAGGAGTGGGTTGGGGGAGGCCTTGATGGCCTCCGAAGTACTGAGTGGGTGGGGGTGATAGCTTTCGAGGTGAGGATTGGTTTGTGGGATTCCCTATTGGCCTCTGTAGTGGGAGTTGGTGTGGCGACGCCTCGGTGTCCTCCAGAGGAGGGGGGGGGGTAGGTGGGGTATCGAGGCCTCGTTGGCCTCCGAAGTGGGGAGTGGGCGGGGATGGCCTCGCGAGGTGAGGAGTGGGTTGGGGGAGGCCTTGATGGACTCCGTAGTGGTGAGTGGGTGGGGGTAGCCTCGATATAACCTTCGAGGTGAGGATTATGTTGTGGGATTCCCCGATGACCTTTGTAGTGGGGAGTGGGTGTAAGGACGCCTCGGTGTCCTCCAGAGGGGGGGGGGGAGTGGGTGAGGGAGGCCCTTGTGGCCTCTAGAGGGTTCGGGGAGAAGGCTCGATAACCTTCGAGGTGAGGAGTGGGTGGGGGAAGGCCTATATAACCATCGCGGTGGGGGGTGCGTTGGGGGAGGCCACGATGGCCTCCAAAGTGGGGAGTGGGCGGGGAAGGCCTCGATAACCTTCAAGGTGAGGAGTGGGTTGGGGGAGGTCTTGATAGCCTCCGTAGTGGTGAGTGGGTGGGGGTAGCCTCGATAACCTTCGAGGTGAGGATTATGTTGTGGGATTCCCCGATGACCTTTGTAGTGGGGAGTGGGTGTAAGAACGCCTCGGTGTCCTCCAGAGAGGGGGGGGGGGAGTGGGTGAGGGAGGCCCTTGTGGCCTCTAGAGGGTTCGGGGAGAAGCCTCGATAACCTTCGAGGTGAGGAGTGGGTGGGGGAAGGCCTATATAACCATCGCGGTGAGGGGTGTGTTCGGGAAGGCCTCGATGGCCTATGAAGTGGGGAGTGGGCGGGGGAAGGCCTCGATAACCTTCGAGGTGAGGAGTGGGTTGGGGGAGGCCTTGATGGCCTCTGAAGTAATGAGTGGGTGGGGATGATAACCTTCGAAGGTGAGAATTGGTTTGTGGGATTCTCTAATGGCCAATGTAGTGGGGAGTGAGTGTGGCGACGCCTCGGTGTCCTCCAGAGGGGGGGGGGGAGTTGGTGGGGTATGGAGGCCTCGATGGCCTCCGAAGTGGGGAGTGGGTGGGGAAGGCCTCGATAACCTTCGAGGTGAGGAGTGGGTTGGGGGAGGCATTGATGGCCTCCGTTGTGGTGAGTGGGTGGGGGTAGCCTCGATAACCTACGAGGTGAGGATTATGTTGTGGGATTCCCCGATGACCTTTGTAGTGGGTAGTGGGTGTAAGGACGCCTCGGTGTCCTCTAGAGGGGCGTAGGTGGGGTATGGAGGTCGGTGGCCTCCATGTGAGGAGTGGGTGAGGGAGGCCCTTGTGGCCTCTAGAGGGTTCGGGGAGAAGCCTCGATAACCTTCGAGGTGAGGAGTGGATGGGGGAAGGCCTCTAACCATCGCGGTGAGGGGTGCGTTGGGGGAGGCCACGATGGCCTCCGAAGTGGCGAGTGGGCGGGGAAGGCCTCGATAACCTTCGAGGTGAGGAGTGGGTTGGGGGAGGCCTTGATGGCCTCCGTAGTGGTGAGTGGGTGGGGGTAGCCTCGATAACCTTCGAGGTGAGGATTATGTTGTGGGATTCCCCAATGACCTTTGTAGTGGGGAGTGGGTGTAAGGAAGCCTCGGTGTCCTCTAGAGGGGGGAGGGGGGCGTAGGTGGGGTATGGAGATCGGTTGCCTCCATGTGAGGAGTGGGTGAGGGAGGCCCTTGTGGCCTCTAGAGGGTTCGGGGAGAAGCCTCGATAACCTTCGAGGTGAGGAGTGGGTGGGGGAAGGCCTCTAACCATCGCGGTGAGGGGTGCGTTGGGGGAGGCCACGATGGCCTCCGAAGTGGGGATTGGGCGGGGAAGGCCTCGATAACCTTCGAGGTGAGGAGTGGGTTGGGGGAGGCCTTGATGGCCTCCGTAGTGGTGAGTGGGTGGGGGTAGCCTCGATAACCTTCGAGGTGAGGATTATGTTGTGGGATTCCCCAATGACCTTTGTAGTGGGGAGTGGGTGTAAGGAAGCCTCGGTGTCCTCTAGAGGGGGGGGGGGGGCGTAGGTGGGATATGGTGGTCGGTGGCCTCCATGTGAGGAGTGGGTGAGGGAGGCCCTTGTGGCCTCTAGAGGGTTCGGGGAGAAGCCTCGATAACCTTCGATGTGAGGAGTGGGTGGGGGAAAGCCTCTATAACCATCGCGGTGAGGGGTGCGTTCGGGGAGGCCTCGATGGCCTCTGAAGTGGGGAGTGGGCGGGGGAAGGCCTCGATAACCTTCGAGGTGAGGAGTGGGTTGGGGGAGGCCTTGATGGCCGCCGAAGTAATGAGTGGGTGGGGATGATAACCTTCGAAGGTGAGGATTGGTTTGTGGGATTCTCTAATGGCCTATGTAGTGGGGAGTGGGTGTGGGGACGTCTCGGTGTCCTCCAGAGGGGGGGGGGGGGGAAGTCGGTGGGGTATGGAGGCCTCGATGGCCTCCGAAGTGGGGAGTGGGTGGGGAAGGCCTCGATAACCTTCGAGGTGAGGAGTGGGTTGGGGGAGGCGTTGATGGCCTCCGTTGTGGTGAGTGGGTGGGGGTAGCCTCGATAACATAGGAGGTGAGGATTATGTTGTAGGATTCCCCGATGACCTTTGTTGTGGGTAGTGGGTGTAAGGACGCCTCGGTGTCCTCTAGAAGGGGGCATAGGTGGGGTATGGAGGTCGGTGGCCTCCATGTGAGGAGTGGGTGAGGGAGGCCCTTGTGGCCTCTAGAGGGCGCGGGGAGAAGCCTCGATAACCTTCGAGGTGGGGAGTGTGTGGGGGAAGGCCTCGATAACCATCGTTGTGAGGGGTGCGTTGGGGGAGCCCTTGATGGCCTCCGAAGTGGGGAGTGAGCGGAGGAAGGCCTCGATAACCTTCGAGGTGAAGAGTGGGTTGGGGGAGGCCTTGATGGCCTCTGTAGTGGTGAGTGGGTGGGGGTAGCCTCGATAACCTTCGAGGTGAGGATTATGTTATGGGATTCCCCGATGACCTTTGTAGTGGGGAGTGGGTGTAAGGACGCCTCGGTGTCCTCCAGAGGGGGGCGTAGGTGGGGTATGGAGGTCGATGGCCTCCATGTGAGGAGTGGGTGAGGGAGGCCCTTGTGGCCTCTAGAGCGTGCGGGGCGAAGCCTCGATAACCTTCGAGGTGAGGAGTGGGTTGGAGGAGGCCTTGATGGCCTCCGAAGTGGGGAGTGGGCGGGGAAGGCCTCGATAACCTTCGAGGTGAGGATTATGTTATGGGATTCCCCGATGACCTTTGTAGTGGGGAGTGGGTGTAAGGACGCCTCGGTGTCCTCCAGAGGGGGGCGTAGGTGGGGTATGGAGGTCGATGGCCTCCATGTGAGGAGTGGGTGAGGGAGGCCCTTGTGGCCTCTAGAGGGTGCGGGGCGGAGCTTCGATAACCTTCGAGGTGAGGAGTGGGTGTGGGAAGGCCTCGATAACCATCACGGTGAGGGGTGCGGTTGGGGAGGCCTCGATGACCTCTGAAGTAGGGAGTGGGCGGGGGAAGGCCTCGATAACCTTCGAGGTGAGGAGTGGGTTGGGGGAGGCCTTGATGGCCTCCGAAGTAATGAGTGGGTGGGGATGATAACCTTCGAAGGTGAGGATTGGTTTGTGAGATTCCCTAATGTCCTCTGTAGTAGGGAGTAGGTGTGGGGACGCCTCGGTGTCCTCCAGGGGGGGTGTAGGTGGGGTATGGAGGTGTCGATGGCCTCCGAAGTGGGGAGTGGGCGGGGAAGGCCTCGATAACCTTCGAGGTGAGGAGTGGGTTGGAGGAGGCCTTGATGGCCTCCGAAGTGGGGAGTGGGCGGGGAAGGCCTCGATAACCTTCGAGGTGAGGATTATGTTGTGGGATTCCCCGATGACCTTTGTAGTGGGGAGTGGGTGTAAGGACGCCTCGGTGTCCTCCAGAGGGGGGAGAGGGGGCGTAGGTGGGGTATGGAGGTCGGTGGCCTCCATGTGAGGAGTGGGTGAGGGAGGCCCTTGTGGCCTCTAGAGGGCGCGGGGAGAAGCCCTGATAACCTTCGAGGTGGGGAGTGGGTTGGGGGAGGCCTTGATGTCCTCCGAAGTAATCAGTGGGTGTGGGTAGCCTCGATAACCTTCGAGATGAGGGTTGCTTTGTGGGATTCCCCGATGGCCTCTGTAGTGGGGAGTGGGTGTGGGGACGCCTCGGTGTCCTCCAGGGGGGAGTAGGTGGGGTATGGAGGCCTCGGTAGCCTCCATGTGAGGAGTGGGTGCGGGAAGCCTTTGTGGCCTCTCGATAACCTTCGAGGTGGGGAGTGGGTTGGGGGAGGCGTTGATGGCCTCCGAAGTAATGAGTGGGTGGGGGTAGCCTCGATAACCTTCGAGATGAGGGTTGCTTTGTGGGATTCCCCGATGGCCTCTGTAGTAGGGAGTGGGTGTGGGGACGCCTCGGTGTCCTCCAGGGGGGAGGAGTAGGTGGGGTATGGAGGCTTCGGTGGCCTCCATGTGAGGAGTGGGTGAGGGAAGTCCTTGTGGCCTCTAGAGGGCGCGGGGAGAGGCCTCGATAATCTTCGAGGGGGAAGTAGGCTGGGGAGGCATCGATAGCCTTCGAGGTATGGATAAGGGGAAGCCTCGATGGCCTCCGAAGTGGGGAGTGATTAGGGGAGGCCTCTATACCTTCAAGGTGAGTAGTGGGTTGGGGGTGGCCTTGATGCCCTCCGAAGTGGGGAGTGGGTGGGGGGTAGTCCTCGTTTGCCTTCGAGGTGGGGAGTGGGTGAGGGGAAGCCTTGATGGCCTCTTTAGTGGGGAGTTGGGGTGGGTGGAAGTCTCTATAACCTTCGAGGTGAGGAGTGGGTTTGTGGAGGCCTCGATGGCCTCCGAAGTGGGGGAGTTGGGGGGGGGGTTATCGAGGCCTCGGTGGCCTTGATAGTGAGCGATGGGTGAGGGGAAGCCTCAATTGCCTCCAAAGTGGAGTGTAGGTGGGTAGAGGTCTCGATAACCTTCGAGATGAGGAGCGGGTTTGTGGAGGTCTCGATGGCCTCCGAAGTGGGGGAGTAGGAGGGGGGGTTGTCGAGGCCTCGGTGGCCTTGATAGTGAGTGGTGGGTGAGGGGAAGCCTCAATGGCCTCCAAAGTGGGGTGTAGGTGGGTAGAGGTCTCGATAACCTTCGAGGTGAGGAGTTGGTTTAGGGATGCCTCAATGGCCTCTGAAGTGGGGAGTGGGTGGGGGAGGCCTCGATAATCTCCGAGGTGAGGAGTGGGTTGGGGAGGCTTTGATGGCCTCCGAAGTGGGGTGTGGGTGGGGGGAGGCCTAACCTTCAAGGTGGTAAGTTGGTGGGGGAGGCATGACCTTCGAGTTGGGGAGTTGGTTGGGGGAGGCATCGATAGCCTTCGAGGTGGGGAGTGGGTGAGGGGAAGCTTCGATGGCCTCCGAAGTGGGGAGTGGATGGGGGGAGGCCTCGATAATCTTCAAGGTGAGGTGTGGATTGGGGGAGGCCTCGATATCCTCCGTAGTGGGGGAGGTAGGGGGTGTGTAGGCCTCGGTGGTCTCCATTGTGAGGAGTGGTTTGTCTATGACCTCCGAAGTGTGGAGTGGTTGAGTGGATGCCTCGATAACCTTCGAGATGAGGAATGTGTTGAGGGAGGGCTCGATGGCCTCCGATGTGGGGAGCTGGTGGGGGGAGGCCGCGATAGCGTTCGAGATGAGGAGTGGGATTGGGCAAGGCCTCAATGGCCTCTGAAGTAGGGGAGTCGATGAGGGGGGTTGTGGAGGTCTTGGTGGCCCCCATGGAGGTCTCGGTGGCCTCCATGGGAGGTAGGGGTGTGTAGGCCTCGGTGGTCTCCATTGTGAGGAGTGGTTTGTCTATGACCTCCGAAGTGGGGAGCGGTTGAGTGGAGGCCTCGATAACCTTCGAGATGAGGAGTGTGTTGAGGGAGGGCTCGATGGCAGCCGAAGTGGGGAGCTGGTGGGGGGAGGTCGCGATAGCCTTCGAGATGAGGAGTGGGATTGGGCGAGGCCTCAATGGCCTCTGAAGTAGGGGAGTCGATGAGGGGGGTTGTGGAGGTATCGGTGGCCTCCAAGTTGAGGAGTGGGTGAGGGAATCCTAGATGGCCTCCATGGTGAGGAGTGGGTGAGGGGAAGCCTCGATGGCCTCCGAAGTAGGGAGTGGGTGGGGGGACGTCTTGATATCCTTCGAGGTGTGGAGTGGGTTGGGGGAAGCCTCAATGGCCTTTGCGGTGAGGGATGGGTTGGGGAAGGTCTCGATAACCATCGTGGTGAGGGGTGGGGTTGGGGTAGGCCTCGAGGGCCTCCGAAGTGGGGAGTGGGCGGGGGAAGGCCTCGATAACCTTCGAGGTAAGGAGTGGGTTGGTGGAGGCCTTGATGGCCTCCGAAGTGGTGGGTGGGGGTGGCCTTGATAACCTTCGAGGTGAGGATTGGGTTGTGGGGAAGGCCTCGATAACCTTCGAGGTGAGGAGTGGGTTGGTGGAGGCCTTGATGGCCTCCGAAGTGGTGGGTGGGGGTGGCCTTGATAACCTTTGAGGTGAGGATTGGGTTGTGGGGAAGGCCTCGATAACCTTCGAGGTTAGGAGTGGGTTGGTGGAGGCCTTGATGGCCTCCGAAGTGGTGGGTGGGGGTGGCCTTGATAACCTTCGAGGTGAGGATTGGGTTGTGGGATTCCCCGATGATGGCCTTTGTAGTGGGGTGTGGGTATAGGGACGCCTCCGTATCCTCCAGGGGGGGGGGGTAGGTGGGGGTATGGAGGCCTCGGTAGCCTCCATGTGAGGAGTGGGTGAGGGAAGCCCTTGTGGCCTCTAAAGGGCATGGGGAGAGGTCTCGATAACCTTCGAGGTGGGGAGTGGGTGGGAGAAGGCCTCGATAACCATCGCGGTGAGGGGTGGGTTGGGGGAGGCCTCGATGGCCTCTGAAGTGGGGAGTGGGCGGGGAAAAGCCTCGATAACTTTCGAGGTGAGGAGTGGGTTGGGGGAGGCCTTGATGGCCTCCGAAGTAATGAGTGGGTGGGGGTGATAACCTTCGAGGTGAGGATTGATTTGTGGGATTCCCCAATGGCGTCTGTAGTGGGGAGTGGGTGTGGGAAGGCTTCGATAACCTTCGAGGTGAGGAGTGGGTTGGTGGAGGCCTTGATGGCCTCCGAAGTGGTGGGTGGGGGTGGCCTTGATAACCTTCGAGGTGAGGATTGGGTTGTGGGATTCCCCGATGATGGCCTTTGTAGTGGGGTGTGGGTATAGGGACGCCTCGGTGTCCTCCAGAGGGGGGGGGGGGTAGGTGGGGGTATGGATGCCTCGGTAGCCTCCATGTGAGGAGTGGGTGAGGGAAGCCCTTGTGGCCTCTAAAGGGCATGGGGAGAGGTCTCGATAACCTTCGAGGTGGGGAGTGGGTGGGAGAAGGCCTCGATAACCATCGCGGTGAGGGGTGGGTTGGGGGAGGCGTCGATGGCCTCTGAAGTGGGGAATGGGCGGGGAAAAACCTCGATAACTTTCGAGGTGAGGAGTGGGTTGGGGAGGCCTTGATGGCCTCCGAAGTAATGAGTGGGTGGGGGTGATAACCTTCGAGGTGAGGATTGATTTGTGGGATTCCCCAATGGCGTCTGTAGTGGGGAGTGGGTATGGGGACACCTCGATGTCCTCTAGAGGGGGGGTGGGGTAGGTGGGGTACGGAGGCCTCGATGGCCTCCGAAGTGGGGAGTGGGCGGGGAAGGCCTCGATAACCTTCGAGGTGAGGAGTGGGTTGGGGGAGGCCTCGAGGGCCTCCGAAGTAGGGAGTGGGCGGGGGAAGGCCTCGATAACCTTCGAGTTGAGGAGTGGGTTGGTGGAGGCCTTGGTGGCCTCCGAAGTGGTGGATGGGGGTGGCCTTGATAACCTTCGAGGTGAGGATTGGGTTGTGGGATTCCTCGATGATGGCCTTTTTAGTGGGGTGTGGATATAGGGATGCCTCGGTGTCCTCCAGAGGGGGGGTAGGTGGGGTATGGAGGTCTCGGTGGCCTCCATGTGAGGAATGGATGAGGGAAGCCATTGTGGCCTCTAGAGGGCACGGGGAGAGGTCTCGATAACCTTCAAGGTGGGGAGTGAGTGGGGGACGGCCTCGATAACCATCGCAGTGAGGGGTGGGTTGGGGGAGGCCTCGATGGCCTCTGAAGTGGGGAGTGGGTGGGGGAAAGCCTCGATAACTTTCGAGGTGAGGAGTGGGTTGGAGGAGGCTTTGATGGCCTCCGAAGTAATGAGTGGGTGGGGGTGATAACCTTCGAGGTGAGGATTGGTTTGTGGGATTCCCCAAGGGCGTCTGTAGTGGGAGTGGGTATGGGGACGCCTCGATGTCCTCTAGAGGGTGGGGGGGAGTAGGTGGGGTATGGAGGCCTCGGTGTCCTCCAGAGGGGGGGGGGGAGGTGGGGTATAGAGGCCTCGGTGGCCTCCATGTGAGGAGTGGGTGAGGGAAGCCATTGTGGTCTCTAGAGGGCACGGGGAGAGGTCTCGATAACCTTCGAGGTGGGGAGTGGGTGGGGGAAGGCCTCGATTACCATCGCGGTGAGGGGTGGGTTGGAGAAGGCCTCGATGGCCTCTGAAGTGGGGAGTGGGCGGAGGAAAGCCTCGATAACTTTCGAGGTGAGGAGTGGGTTGGGGGAGTCCTTGAAGGCCTCCGAAGTAATGAGTGGGTGGGGGTGATAACCTTCGAGGTGAGGATTGGTTTGTGGGATTCCCCAGTGACGTCTGTAGTGGGGAGTGGGTGTGGGGACGCCTCGGTGTCCTCTAGGGGGGGGGAGTAGGTGGGGTATGGAGGCCTCGATGGCCTCCGAAGTAGGGAGTGGGCGGGGAAGGCCTCGATAATCTTCGAGGTGAGGAGTGGGTTGGGGGAGGCCTTGATGGCCTCCGTAGTGGTGAGTGGGTGGGGGTAGCCTCGATAACCTTCGAGGCGAGGATTATGTTGTTGGATTCCCCGATGACCTTTGTAGTGGGGAGTGGGTGTGGGGACGCCTCGGTGTCCTTCAGAGGGGGGGCGTAGGTGGGGTATGGAGGTCGGTGGCCTCCATGTGAGGAGTGGGTGAGGGGAAACCCTTGTGGCCTCTAGAGGGCACGGGGAAAAGCTTCAATAACCTTCGAGGTGGGGAGTGGGTGGGGAAGGCCTCGATAACCATCGTGGTGAGGGGTGCGTTCGGGGAGGTCTCGATGCCCTCCGAAGTGGGTGGGGGAAGGCCTAGATAACCATCGCAGTGAGGGGTGGGTTGGGAGAGGCCTTTGATGGCCTCTGAAGTGGGGAGTGGGCGGGGGAAGGCCTTGATAACCTTCGAGGTGAGGAGTGGGTTGGGGGAGGCCTTGATGGCCTCCAAAGTAATGAGTGGGGGGGGGTGATAACCTTCGAGGTGAGGATTGGTTTGTGGGATTCCCCAATGGCCTCTGTAGTGGGGAGTGGGTGTGGGGACGCCTCGGTGTCCTCCAGAGGGGGGGGGGAGTAGGTGGGGTTTGGAGGCCACGATGGCCTTTGAAGTGTGGGGAGTGGGCGGGGATGGCCTCGATAATCTTCGAGCTGAGGAGTGGGTTGGGGGAAGCCTTGATGGCCTCCATAGTGGTGAGAGGGTGGGGGTAGCCTCGATAACCTTCGAGGTGAGGATTATGTTGTGAGATTCCCGATGACCTTTGTAGTGGGGAGTGGGTGTGGGGACGACGGTGTCCTCCAGAGGGGGAGGGGGGCGTAGGTGGGGTATGGAGGTCGGTGGCCTCCATGTGAGGAGTGGGTGAGGGAAGCCCGTGTGGCCTCTAGAGGGTGTGGGGAGAAGCCTCGATATCCTTCGAGGTGGGGAGTTGGTGGCGAAAGGCCTCGATAGCCATCGCGGAGAGGGGTGCGTTGGGGGAGGCCTCGATGGGCTCCGAAGTGAGTGTGTTAGGGGAGGCCTCGATGGCTTCCGAAGTGGGGAGTGGGCGGGGAAGGCCTCGATAACCTTCGAGCTGATGAGTGAGTTGGGGGAGGCCTTGATGGCTTCCGTAGTGGTGAGTGGGTGGGGGTAGACTCGATAACCTTCGAGGTGAGGATTATGTTGTGGGATTCCCCGATGACCTTTGTAGTGGGGAGTGGGTGTGAGGACGCCTCGGTGTCCTCCAGAGGGGGGAGGGGGCGTAGGTGGGGTATGGAGGTCGGCGGCCTCCATGTGAGTAGTGAGTGAGGGAAGCCCTTGTGACCTCTAGAGGGCGCGGGGAGAAGCCTCGATATCCTTCAAGGTAGGGAGTGGGTGGGGGAAGACCTCGATAACCATCGCAGTGAGTGGTGCGTTGGGAGAGGCCTCGATGGCCTCCGAAGTGGGTGGGGGAAGGCCTCGATAACCATCGCAGTGAGGGGTGGGTTGGGGGAGGCCTCGATGACCTCTGAAGTGGGGAGTGAGCAGGGGAAGGCCTCAATTACCTTTGAAGTGAGGTGTGGGTTGGGGGAGGCCTTGATGGCCTCTGAAGTAATGAGTGGGTGGGGTGATAGCCTTCGAGGCGAGGATTGGTTTGTGGGATTCCCTAATGGCCTCTGTAGTGGGAGTAGGTGTGGGGACGTCTCGGTGTCCTCTAGAGTGGGGGGGGAGGGGGCGAGGGGGGGAGTAGGTGGGGTATCGAGGCCTCGATGGCCTCCGAAGTGGGAAGTGGGCGGGGAAGGCCTTGATAACCTTCGAGGTGAGGAGTGGGTTGGGGGAGGCCTTGATGGCCTCCGTAGTGGTGAGTGGGTTGGGGACGTCTCGGTGCCCTCCAGAGTGGGGGGGGGAGGGGGGGAGTAGGTGGGGTATCGAGGCCTCGATGTCCTCCGAAGTGGGAAGTGGGCGGGGAAGGCCTCGATAACCTTCGAGGTGAGGAGTGGGTTGGAGGAGGCCTTGATGGCCTCCGTAGTGGTGAGTGGGTTCGGGTATCCTCGATAACCTTCGAGGTGAGGATTATGTTGTGGGATTCCCCGATGACCTTTGTAGTGTGAAGTGGGTGTAAGGACGCCTCTGTGTCCTCCAGAGGGGGGGCGGGGGCATAGGTGGGGTATGGTGGTCGGTGGCCTCCTTGTAAGGAGTGGGTGAGGGAGGCCCTTGTTGCCTCTAGAGGGTGCGGGGAGAAGCCTCGATAACCTTCGAGGTGAGGAGTGGGTGGGGAAGGTCTCGATAACCATTGCGGTGAGGGGTGCGTTGGGGAAGTCCTCGATGGTCTCTGAAGTGGGGTGTGGGCGGGAGAAGGCCTCGATAACCTTCGAGGTGAGGAGTGGGTTGGGGGAGGCCTTGATGGCCTCCGAAGTAATGAGTGGGTGGGGATGATAACCTTTGAAGATGAGGATTGGTTTGTGGGATTCTCTAATGGCCTCTGTAGTGGGGAGTGGGTGTGGGGACGCCTCGGTGTCCTCCAGAGGGGGAGGGAGTAGGTGGGGTATGGAGGCCTCGATGGCCTCCGAAGTGGGGAGTGGGCGGGGAAGGCCTCGATAACCTTTGAGGAGAGGAGTGGGTTGGGGGGGGCCTTGATGGCCTCCGTAGTAGTGAGTGGGTAGGGGTTGCCTCGATAACCTTCGAGGTAAGGATTATGTTGTGGCATTCCCCGTTGTCCTTTGTAGTGGGGAGTGGGTGTACGGATGCCTCGGCGTCCTCCAGGGGGGGGGGCGTAGGTAGGGTATGGAGGTCAGTGGCCTCCATGTGAGGAGTGGGTGAGGGAGGCTCTTGTGGCCTCTAGAGGGCGCGGGGAGAAGCCTCGATAACCTTCGAGGTGGGGAGTGGGTGGGGGAAGGCCTCGATAACCATCGTTGTGAGGGGTGCGTTGGGGGAGACCTCGACGTCCTCCGAAGTGGGGAGTGGGCGGAGGAAGGCCTCGATAAACGTCGAGGTGAGGAGTGTGTTGGGGGAGGCCTTGATGGCCTCCGTAGTGGTGAGTGGGTGGGGGTAGCCTCGATAACCTTCGAGGTGAGGATTATGTTGTGGGATTTCCCGATGACCTTTGTAGTGGGGAGTGGGTGTAAGGACGCCTCGGTGTCCTCCAGAGGAGGGGGGGCGTAGGTCGGTTATGGAGGTCGGTGGCCTCCATGTGAGGAGTGGGTGAGGGAGGCCCTTGTGGAATCTAGAGGGTATGGGGAGAAGCCTCGATAACCTTCGAGGTGAGGAGTGGGTGGGGGAAGGCCTCGATAACCATCGCGGTGAGGGGTGCGTTGGGGGAGGCCTCGATGGCCTCTGAAGTGTGGAGTGGGTAGGTAGGGTATGGAGTGGGTAGGGATTTCCCGATGACCTTTGTAGTGGGGAGTGGGTGTAAGGACGCCTCGATGTCCTCCAGAGGAGGGGGGGCGTAGGTGGGTTATGGAGGTCGGTGGCCTCCATGTGAGGAGTGGGTGAGGGAGGCCCTTGTGGAATCTAGAGGGTATGGGGAGAAGCCTCGATAACCTTCGAGGTGAGGAGTGGGTGGGGGAAGGCCTCGATAACCATCACGGTGAGGGGTGCGTTGGGGGAGGCCTCGATGGCCTCTGAAGTGTGGAGTGGGCGGGGGAAGGCCTCGATAACCTTCGAGGTGAGGAGTGGGTTGGGGGAGGCCTTGATGGCCTCTGAAGGGATGGGTGGGTGGATATGATAACCTTCGAAGCTGAGGATTGGTTTGTGGGATTCCCTAATGGCCTTTGTAGTGGGGAGTGGGTGTGGGGACGCCTCGGTGTCTTCCAGAGGGGGAGGGAGTAGGTGGGGTATGGAGGCCTCGATGGCCTCCGAAGTGGGAAGTGGGCGGGGAAGGTCTCGATAACCTTCGATGTGAGGAGTGGGTTGGGGGAGGTGGCCTCCGTAGTGGTGAGTGGGTGGGGGTAGCCTGGATAACCTTCGAGGTGAGGATTATGTTGTGGGATTCCCCGATGACCTTTGTAGTGGGGAGTGGGTGTGGGGACGCCTCAGTGTTCTCCAGAGGGGGGTTGGAGTAGGTGGGATATGGAGGCCTCGATGGCCTCTGAAGTGGGGAGTGGACGGGGAAGGCCTCGATAACCTTCGAGGTGAGGAGTTGATTGGGGGAGGCCTTGATGGCCTCCGTTGGGGAGGCCTCGATGGCCTCTGAAGTTGGGAGTGGGCGGGGGAAGGCCTCGATTACCATCGCGGTGAGGGGTGGGTTGGAGAAGGCCTCGATGGCCTCTGAAGTGGGGAGTGGGCGGAGGAAAGCCTCGATAACTTTCGAGGTGAGGAGTGGGTTGGGGGAGTCCTTGAAGGCCTCCGAAGTAATGAGTGGGTGGGGGTGATAACCTTCGAGGTGAGGATTGGTTTGTGGGATTCCCCAATGACGTCTGTAGTGGGGAGTGGGTGTGGGGACGCCTCGGTGTCCTCTAGGGGGGGGGAGTAGGTGGGGTATGGAGGCCTCGATGGCCTCCGAAGTAGGGAGTGGGCGGGGAAGGCCTCGATAATCTTCGAGGTGAGGAGTGGGTTGGGGGAGGCCTTGATGGCCTTCGTAGTGGTGAGTGGGTGGGGGTAGCCTCGATAACCTTCGAGGCGAGGATTATGTTGTTGGATTCCCCGATGACCTCTGTAGTGGGGAGTGGGTGTGGGGACGCCTCGGTGTCCTTCAGAGGGGGGGCGTAGGTGGGGTATGGAGGTCGGTGGCCTCCATGTGAGGAGTGGGTGAGGGAAGCCCTTGTGGCCTCTAGAGGGCACGGGGAAAAGCTTCAATAACCTTCGAGGTGGGGAGTGGGTGGGGGAAGGCCTCGATAACCATCGTGGTGAGGGGTGCGTTCGGGGAGGTCTCGATGCCCTCCGAAGTGGGTGGGGGAAGGCCTAGATAACCATCGCAGTGAGGGGTGGGTTGGGGGAGGCCTTTGATGGCCTCTGAAGTGGGGAGTGGGCGGGGGAAGGCCTTGATAACCTTCGAGGTGAGGAGTGGGTTGGGGGAGGCCTTGATGGCCTCCAAAGTAATTAGTGGGGGGGGGGGGGTGATAACCTTCGAGGTGAGGATTGGTTTGTGGATTCCCCAATGGCCTCTGTAGTGGGGAGTGGGTGTGGGGACGCCTCGGTGTCCTCCAGAGGGGGGGGGAGTAGGTGGGGTTTGGAGGCCACGATGGCCTTTGAAGTGTGGGGAGTGGGCGGGGATGGCCTCGATAAATCTTCGAGCTGAGGAGTGGGTTGGGGGAAGCCTTGATGGCCTCCATAGTGGTGAGAGGGTGGGGGTAGCCTCGATAACCTTCGAGGTGAGGATTATGTTGTGAGATTCCCCGATGACCTTTGTAGTGGGGAGTGGGTGTGGGGACGACGGTGTCCTCCAGAGGGGGGAGGGGGGCGTAGGTGGGGTATGGAGGTCGGTGGCCTCCATGTGAGGAGTGGGTGAGGGAAGCCCGTGTGGCCTCTAGAGGGTGTGGGAGAAGCCTCGATATCCTTCGAGGTGGGGAGTTGGTGGCGAAAGGCCTCGATAGCCATCGCGGAGAGGGGTGCGTTGGGGGAGGCCTCGATGGGCTCCGAAGTGAGTGTGTTAGGGGAGGCCTCGATGGCTTCCGAAGTGGGGAGTGGGCGGGGAAGGCCTCGATAACCTTCGAGCTGATGAGTGAGTTGGGGGAGGCCTTGATGGCTTCCGTAGTGGTGAGTGGGTGGGGGTAGACTCGATAACCTTCGAGGTGAGGATTATGTTGTGGGATTCCCCGATGACCTTTGTAGTGGGGAGTGGGTGTGAGGACGCCTCGGTGTCCTCCAGAGGGGGGGAGGGGGCGTAGGTGGGGTATGGAGGTCGGCGGCCTCCATGTGAGTAGTGAGTGAGGGAAGCCCTTGTGACCTCTAGAGGGCGCGGGGAGAAGCCTCGATATCCTTCAAGGTAGGGAGTGGGTGGGGGAAGACCTCGATAACCATCGCAGTGAGTGGTGCGTTGGGAGAGGCCTCGATGGCCTCCGAAGTGGGTGGGGGAAGGCCTCGATAACCATCGCAGTGAGGGGTGGGTTGGGGGAGGCCTCGATGACCTCTGAAGTGGGGAGTGAGCAGGGGAAGGCCTCAATTACCTTTGAAGTGAGGTGTGGGTTGGGGGAGGCCTTGATGGCCTCTGAAGTAATGAGTGGGTGGGGGTGATAGCCTTCGAGGCGAGGATTGGTTTGTGGGATTCCCTAATGGCCTCTGTAGTGGGAGTAGGTGTGGGGACGTCTCGGTGTCCTCTAGAGTGGGGGGGGGGGGAGGGGGCGAGGGGGGAGTAGGTGGGGTATCGAGGCCTCGATGGCCTCCGAAGTGGGAAGTGGGCGGGGAAGGCCTTGATAACCTTCGAGGTGAGGAGTGGGTTGGGGGAGGCCTTGATGGCCTCCGTAGTGGTGAGTGGGTTGGGGACGTCTCGGTGCCCTCCAGAGTGGGGGGGGGGGAGGGGGGGAGTTGGTGGGGTATCGAGGCCTCGATGTTCTCCGAAGTGGGAAGTGGGCGGGGAAGGCCTCGATAACCTTCGAGGTGAGGAGTGGGTTGGAGGAGGCCTTGATGGCCTCCGTAGTGGTGAGTGGGTTCGGGTATCCTCGATAACCTTCGAGGTGAGGATTATGTTGTGGGATTCCCCGATGACCTTTGTAGTGTGAAGTGGGTGTAAGGACGCCTCTGTGTCCTCCAGAGGGGGGGCGGGGGCATAGGTGGGGTATGGTGGTCGGTGGCCTCCTTGTAAGGAGTGGGTGAGGGAGGCCCTTGTTGCCTCTAGAGGGTGCGGGGAGAAGCCTCGATAACCTTCGAGGTGAGGAGTGGGTGGGGAAGGTCTCGATAACCATTGCGGTGAGGGGTGCTTTGGGGAAGTCCTCGATGGTCTCTGAAGTGGGGTGTGGGCGGGAGAAGGCCTCGATAACCTTCGAGGTGAGGAGTGGGTTGGGGGAGGCCTTGATGGCCTCCGAAGTAATGAGTGGGTGGGGATGATAACCTTTGAAGATGAGGATTGGTTTGTGGGATTCTCTAATGGCCTCTGTAGTGGGGAGTGGGTGTGGGGACGCCTCGGTGTCCTCCAGAGGGGGAGGGAGTAGGTGGGGTATGGAGGCCTCGATGGCCTCCGAAGTGGGGAGTGGGCGGGGAAGGCCTCGATAACCTTTGAGGAGAGGAGTGGGTTGGGGGAGGCCTTGATGGCCTCCGTAGTAGTGAGTGGGTAGGGGTTGCCTCGATAACCTTCGAGGTAAGGATTATGTTGTGGCATTCCCCGTTGTCCTTTGTAGTGGGGAGTGGGTGTACGGATGCCTCGGCGTCCTCCAGGGGGGGGGGGGGCGTAGGTAGGGTATGGAGGTCAGTGGCCTCCATGTGAGGAGTGGGTGAGGGAGGCTCTTGTGGCCTCTAGAGGGCGCGGGGAGAAGCCTCGATAACCTTCGAGGTGGGGAGTGGGTGGGGGAAGGCCTCGATAACCATCGTTGTGAGGGGTGCGTTAGGGGAGACCTCGACGTCCTCCGAAGTGGGGAGTGGGCGGAGGAAGGCCTCGATAACCTTCTAGGTGAGGAGTGTGTTGGGGGAGGCCTTGATGGCCTCCGTAGTGGTGAGTGGGTGGGGGTAGCCTCGATAGCCTTCGAGGTGAGGATTATGTTGTGGGATTTCCCGATGACCTTTGTAGTGGGGAGTGGGTGTAAGGACGCCTCGGTGTCCTCCAGAGGACGGGGGGCGTAGGTCGGTTATGGAGGTCGGTGGCCTCCATGTGAGGAGTGGGTGAGGGAGGCCCTTGTGGAATCTAGAGGGTATGGGGAGAAGCCTCGATAACCTTCGAGGTGAGGAGTGGGTGGGGGAAGGCCTCGATAACCATCGCGGTGAGGGGTGCGTTGGGGGAGGCCTCGATGGCCTCTGAAGTGTGGAGTGGGTAGGTAGGGTATGGAGTGGGTAGGGATTTCCCGATGACCTTTGTAGTGGGGAGTGGGTGTAAGGACGCCTCGATGTCCTCCAGAGGAGGGGGGGCGTAGGTGGGTTATGGAGGTCGGTGGCCTCCATGTGAGGAGTGGGTGAGGGAGGCCCTTGTGGAATCTAGAGGGTATGGGGAGAAGCCTCGATAACCTTCGAGGTGAGGAGTGGGTGGGGGAAGGCCTCGATAACCATCGCGGTGAGGGGTGCGTTGGGGGAGGCCTCGATGGCCTCTGAAGTGTGGAGTGGGCGGGGGAAGGCCTCGATAACCTTCGAGGTGAGGAGTGGGTTGGGGGAGGCCTTGATGGCCTCTGAAGGGATGGGTGGGTGGATATGATAACCTTCGAAGCTGAGGATTGGTTTGTGGGATTCCCTAATGGCCTTTGTAGTGGGGAGTGGGTGTGGGGACGCCTCGGTGTCTTCCAGAGGGGGAGGGAGTAGGTGGGGTATGGAGGCCTCGATGGCCTCCGAAGTGGGAAGTGGGCGGGGAAGGTCTCGATAACCTTCGATGTGAGGAGTGGGTTGGGGGAGGTGGCCTCCGTAGTGGTGAGTGGGTGGGGGTAGCCTGGATAACCTTCGAGGTGAGGATTATGTTGTGGGATTCCCCGATGACCTTTGTAGTGGGGAGTGGGTGTGGGGACACCTCAGTGTTCTCCAGAGGGGGGTTGGAGTAGGTGGGATATGGAGGCCTCGATGGCCTCTGAAGTGGGAAGCCTTGATGGCCTCCGTAGTGGTGAGTGGGTGGGGGTAGCCTCGATAACCTTCGAGGTGAGGATTATGTTGAGGGGGGAGGGGGGCGTAGGTGGGGTATGGAGGTCGGTGGCCTCCATGTGAGGAGTGGGTGAGGGAAGCCCGTGTGGCCTCTAGAGGGTGTGGGGAGAAGCCTCGATATCCTTCGAGGTGGGGAGTTGGTGGCGGAAGGCCTCGATAGCCATCGCGGAGAGGGGTGCGTTGGGGGAGGCCTCCGAAGTAAGTGTGTTGGGGGAGGCCTCGATGGCCTCCGAAGTGGGGAGTGGGCGGGGAAGGCCTCGATAACCTTCGAGCTGAGGAGTGGGTTGGGAGAGGCCTTGATGGCCTCCGTAGTGGTGAGTGGGTGGGGGTAGCCTCGATAACCTTCGAGGTGAGGATTATGTTGTGGGATTCCCCGATGACCTTTGTGGTGGGGAGTGGGTGTGGGGACGCCTCGGTGTCCTCCAGAGGGGGGAGGGGGCGTAGGTGGGGTATGGAGGTCGGCGGCCTCCATGTGAGGAGTAAGTGAGGGAAGCCCTTGTGGCCTCTAGAGGGTGCGGGGAGAAGCCTCGATAACCTTCGAGGTGGGGAGTGGGTGGGTGCATACCTCGATAACCATCGCGGTGAGTGGTGTTCTGGGAGAGGCCTCGATGGCCTCCTAAGTGGGTGGGGGAAGGCCTCGATAACCATCGCAATGAGGGGTGGGTTGGGGGAGGCCTTGATGACCTCTGAAGTGGGGAGTTGGTGGGGGTAGCCTCGATAACCTTCGAGGTGAGGATTATGTTGTGGGACTCCCCGATGACCTTTATAGTGGGGAGTGGGTGTGGGGACGCCTCGGTGTCCTCCAGAGGGGGGGAGGGGGGCGTAGGTGGGGTATGGAGGTCGGCGACCTCCATGTGAGGAGTGAGTGAGGGAAGCCCTTGTGGCCTCTAGAGGGCGCGGGGAGAAGCCTCAATAACCTTCGAGGTGGGGAGTGGGTGGGGGCAGACCTCGATAACTATCGCCTGTAAGTGGTGCGTTGGGAGAGGCCTCGATGGCCTTCGAAGTGGGTGGGAGAAGGCCTCGATAACCATCATAGTCAGGGGTGGGTTGGGGGAGGCCTCGATGACCTCTGAAGTGGGGAGTGGGCGGGGGAACCCTCAATTACCTTTGAAGTGAGGAGTGGGTTGGGGGAGGCCTTGATGGCCTCTGAAGTAATGAGTGGGTGGGGGTAATAGCCTTCGAGGCGAGGATTGGTTTGTGGGATTCCCTAATAGCCTCTGTAGTGGGAGTAGGTGTGGGGACGTCTCGGTGTCCTCTAGAGGGGGGGGGGCGAGGGGGGGAGTAGGTGGGGTATCGAGGCCTCGATGGCCTCCGAAGTGGGAAGTGGGCGGGGAAGGCCTTGATAACCTTCGAGGTGAGGAGTGGGTTGGGGGAGGCATTGATGGCCTCCGTAGTGGTGAGTGGGTTGGGGACGTCTCGGTGTCCTCCAGAGTGGGGGGGGGAGGGGGGGGAGGTGGGATATCGAGTTCTCGATGGCCTCCGAAGTGGGAAGTGGGCGGGGAAGGCCTCGATAACCTTCGAGGTGAGGAGTGGGTTGGGGGAGGCCTTGATGGCCTCCGTAGTGGTGAGTGGGTAGGGGTAGCCTCGATAACCTTCGAGTTGAGGATTATGTTGTGGGATTCCCCGATAACCTTTGTAGTGGGAAGTGGGTGTAAGGACGCCTCGGTGTCCTCCAGAGGGGGGGCGGGGGCGTTGGTGGGGTATGGTGGTCGGTGGCCTCCATGTAAGGAGTGGGTGAGGGAGGCCCTTGTGGCCTCTAGAGGGTACGGGGAGAAGCCTCGATAACCTTCGAGGTGAGGAGTGGGTGGGGGAAGGCCTCGATAACCATTGCGGTGAGGGGTGCATTGGGGAAGGCCTCAATGGCCTCTGAAGTGGGGTGTGGGCGGGAGAAGGCCTCGATAACCTTCGAGGTGAGGAGTGGGTTGGGGGAGGCCTTGATGGCCTCCGAAGTAATGAGTGGGTGGGGATGATAACCTTTGAAGGTGAGGATTGGTTTGTGGGATTCTCTAATGGCCTCTGTAGTGGGGAGTGGGTGTGGGGACGTCTCGGTGTCCTCCAGAAGGGGAGGGAGTAGGTGGGGTATGGAGGCCTCGATGGCCTCCGAAGTGGGGAGTGGGCGGGGAAGGCCATAACCTTTGGGGTGAGGAGTGGGTTGGGGGAGGCCTTGATGGCCTCCGTAGTAGTGAGTGGGTAGGGGTTGCCTCGATAACCTTCGAGGTAAGGATTATGTTGTGGCATTCCCCGTTGACCTTGATAGTGGGGAGTGGGCGTAAGGACACCTCGATGTCCTCCAGGGGGGGCGTAGGTAGGGTATGGAGGTCGGTGGCCTCCATGTGAGGATTGGGTGAGGGAGGCTCTTGTGGCCTCTAGAGGGCACGGGGAGAAGCCCCGATAACCTTCGAGGTGGAGAGTGGGTGGGGGAAGGCCTCGATAACCATCGTTGTGAGGGGTGCATTGGGGGAGACCTCGATGGCCTCCGAAGTGGGGAGTGGGCGGAGGAAGGCCTCGATAACCTTCGAGGTGAGGAGTGTGTTGGGGGAGGCCTTGATGGCCTCCGTAGTGGTGAGTGGGTGGGGGTAGCCTCGATAACCTTCGAGGTAAGGATTATGTTGTGGGATTTCCCGATGACCTTTGTAGTGGGGAGTGGGTGTAAGGACGCCTCGGTGTCTTCCCCGGGGGGGGGGGGTAGGTGGGTTATGGAGGTCGGTGGCCTCCATGTGAGGAGTGGGTGAGGGAGGCCCTTGTGGCCTCTAGAGGGTGCGGGAGAAGCCTCGATAACCTTCGAGGTGAGGAGTGGGTGAGGGAAGGCCTCGATAACCATCGCGGTGAGGGGTGCGTTGGGGGAGGTCTCGATGGCCTCTGAAGTGGGGAGTGGGCGGGGGAAGGCCTCGATAACCTTCGAGGTGAGGAGTGGGTTGGGGGAGGCCTTGATGGCCTTCGAAGTAATGAGTGGGTGGGGATGATATCCTTCGATGGTGAGGATTGGTTTGTGGGATTTCCTAATGGCCTCAGTAGTGGGGAGTGGGTGTGGGGACGCCTCGGTGTCCTCCAGAGGGGGAGGGAATAGGTGGGGTATGGAGGCCTCGATGGCCTCCGAAGTGGGAAGTGGGCGGGGATGGTCTCGATAACCTTCGAGGTGAGGAGTGGGTTGGGGGAGGCCTTGATGGCCTCCGTAGTGGTGAGTGGGTGGGGGTAGCATGGATAACCTTCGAGGTGAGGATTATGTTGTGGGATTCCCCGATGACCTTTGTAGTGGGGAGTGGGTGTGTGGACGCCTCGGTGTCCTCAAGAGGGGGGTTTGAGTAGGTGGGATATGGAGGCCTCGAAGGCCTCTGAAGTGGGGAGTGGACGGGGAAGGCCTCGATAACCTTCGAGGTGAGGAGTGGGTTGGGGGAGGCCTTGATGGCCTCTGAAGTGGGGAGTGGGCAGAGGAAGTCCTCGATAATCTTTAAGGTGAGGAGTGGGTTGGGGGAGGCCTTAATAGCCTCCAAAGTAATGAGTGGGTGGGGATGATGACCTTCGAAGATGAGGATTGGTTTGTGGGATTCCCTAATGGTCTCTGTAGTGGGGAGTGGGTGTGGGGACGCCTCGGTGTCCTCCAGATGGGGAGGGAGTAGGTGGGGTATGGAGGCCTTGATGGCCTCCGAAGTGGGAAGTGGGCGGAGAAGGTCTCGATAACCTTCGAGGTGAGGAGTGGGTTGGGGCTAGTGGTGAGTGGGTGGAGGTAGCCTCGATAACCTTCGAGGTGAGGATTATGTTGTGGGATTCCCCGATGACCTTTGTAGTGGGGAGTGGGTGTGGGGACGCCTCGGTGTCCTCCAGATGGGGAGGGAGTAGGTGGGGTATGGAGGCCTTGATGGCCTCCGAAGTGGGAAGTGGGCGGAGAAGGTCTCGATAACCTTCGAGGTGAGGAGTGGGTTGGGGCTAGTGGTGAGTGGGTGGGGGTAGCCTCGATAACCTTCGAGGTGAGGATTATGTTGTGGGATTCCCCGATGACCTTTGTAGTGGGGAGTGGGTGTGGGGACGCCTCGGTGTCCTCCAGAGGGGGGGTTGGAGTAGGTGGGATATGGAGGCCTCGATGACCTCTGAAGTGGGGAGTGGACGGGGAAGGCCTCGATAACCTTCGCGGTGAGGAGTGGGTTGGGGGAGGCCTTGATGGCCTCCGTAGTGGTGAGTGGGTGGGGGTAGCCTCGATAACCTTCGAAGTGAGGATTATGTTGTGGGATTCCCCGATGACCTTTGTAGTGGGGAGTGGGTGTGGGGACGCCTTGGTGTCCTTCAGGGGGGCGTAGGTGGGGTATGGAGATCGGTGGCCTCCATGTGAGGAGTGGGTGAGGGAAGCCCTTGTGGCCTCTAGAGGGCGTGGGGAGAAGCCTCGATAACCTTCGAGGTGGGGAGTGGGTGGGGGAAGGCCTCGATAACCATCGCGGTGAGGGGTGCGTTGGGGGAGGTCTCGATGGCCTCCGAAGTGGGTGGGGGAAGGCCTCGATAACCATCGCGGTGAGGAGTGGGTTGGGGGAGGCCTTGATGGCCTTTGAAGTGGGGAGTGGGCGGGGGAAGGCCTTTGAAGTGGGGAGTGGGCGGGAGAGGGCCTTGATTACCTTCGAGGTGAGGAGTGGGTTGGGGGAGGCCTTGATGGCCTCCAAAGTAATGAGTGGGTGGGGGTGATAACCTTCGAGGTGAGGATTGGTTTGTGGGATTCCCCAATGGCCTTTGTAGTGGGGAGTGGGTGTGGGGACGCCTCGGTGTCCTCCAGAGGGGGGTTGGAGTAGGCGGGATATGAGGCCTTGATGGCCTCTGAAGTGGGGAGTGGATGGGGAAGGCCTCGATAAGCTTCGAGGTGAGGAGTGTGTTAGGGGAGGCCTTGATGGCCTCCGTAGTGGTAAGTGGGTGATAACCTTCGGGGTGAGGATTATGTTGTGGGATTCTCCGATGACCTTTGTAGTGGGGAGTGGGTGTGGGGACGCCTTGGTGTCCTTCAGTGGGGGGGGGACGTAGGTGGGGTATGGAGGTCAGTGGCCTCCATGTGAGGAGTGGGTGAGGGAAGCCCTTGTGGCCTCTAGAGGGCGTGGGGAGAAAGCCTCGATAACCTTCGAGGTGGGGAGTGGGTGGGGGAAGGCCTCGATAACCATCGCGGTGAGGGGTGCGTTGGGGGAGGTCTCGATGGCCTCCGAAGTGGGTGAGGGAAGGCCTCGATAACCATTGCGGTGAGGGGTGGGTTGGGGGAGGCCTTGATGGCCTTTGAAGTGGGGAGTGGGCGGGGGAAGGCCTTGATAACCTTCGAGGTGAGGAGTGGGTTGGGGGATGCCTTGATGGCCTCCAAAGTAATGAGTGGGTGGGGGTGTTAACCTTCGTGGTGAGGAGTGGGTGGGGGAAGGCCTCGATAACCATCGCGGTGAGGGGTGCGTTGGGGGAGGTCTCGATGGCCTCCGAAGTGGGTGAGGGAAGGCCTCGATAACCATCGCGGTGAGGGGTGGGTTGGGGGAGGTCTCGATGGCCTCCGAAGTGGGTGAGGGAAGGCCTCGATAACCATCGCGGTGAGGGATGGGTGGGAGAAAGCCTCGATAACCTTCGAGGTGGGGAGTGGGTGGGGGAAGGCCTCGATAACCATCGCGGTGAGGGGTGCGTTGGGGGAGGTCTCGATGGCCTCCGAAATGGGTGAGGGAAGGCCTCGATAACCATCGCGGTGAGGGGTGGGTTGGGGGAGGCCTTGATGGCCTTTGAAGTGGGGAGTGGGCGGGGGAAGGCCTTGATAACCTTCGAGGTGAGGAGTGGGTTGGGGGATGCCTTGATGGCCTCTAAAGTAATGAGTGGGTGGGGGTGTTAACCTTCGAGGTGAGGATTGGTTTGTGGGATTCCCCAATGGCCTCTATAGTGGGGAGTGGGTGTGGGGATGCCTCGGTGTCCTCCAGAGGGGGGGAGTTGGTGGGGTTTGGAGGCCATGATGGCCTCTGAAGTGGGGAGTGGGCGGTGATGGCCTCGATAACCTTCGAGCTGAGGAGTGGGTTGGGGGAAGCCTTGATGGCCTCCGTAGTGGTGAGAGGGTGGGGGTAGCCTCGATATCCTTCGAGGTGAGGATTATGTTGTGAGATTCCCTGATGACCTTTGTAGTGGGGAGTGGGTGTGGGGATGCCTCGGTGTCCTCCAGAGGGGGGGAGGGGGGCGTAGGTGGGGTATGGAGGTCGGTGGCCTCCATGTGAGGAGTGGGTGAGGGAAGCCCTTGTGGCCTCTAGAGGGTGCGGGGAGAAGCCCCGATAACCTTCGAGGTGAGGAGTGGGTGGGGGAAGGCCTTGATAACCATCGCGGTGAGGGGTGCGTTGGGGGCAGCCTCGATGGCCTCGATGGCCTCGATAACCTTCGAGCTGAGGAGCGGGTTGGGAGGCCTTGATGGCCTCCGTAATGGTCAGTGGGTGGGGGTAGCCTCGATAACCTTCAAGGTGAGGATTATGTTGTGGGATTCCCCGATGACCTTTGTAGTGGGGAGTGGGTGTGGGGACGCCTCGGTGTCCTCCAGAGGGGGGAGGGGGGCGTAGGTGGGGTACGGAGGTCGGTGACCTCCATGTGAGGAGTGGGTTAGGGAAGCCCTTGTGGCCTCTAGAGGGCGCGGGGAGAAGCCTCGATAACCTTCGAGGTGGGGAGTGGGTGGGAGAAGACCTCGATAACCATTGCGGTGTGCGTTGGGGGAGACCTCGATGGCCTCCGAAGTGGGTGGGGAAAGGCCTCGATAACCATCGCGGTGAGGGGTGGGTTGGGGGAGGCCTCGATGACCTCTGAAGTGGGGAGTGTGCGGGGGAAGGCCTCGATAGCCTTCTAAGTGAGGAGTGGGTTGGGGGAGGCCTTGATGGCCTTCGAAGTAATGAGTGGGTGGGGGTGATAGCCTTCGAGGCGAGGATTGGTTTGTGGGATTCCCAAATGGCCTTTGTAGTGAGAGTAGGTGTGGGGACCTCTCCGTGTCCTCCAGAATAGGGGGGGGAGTAGGTGGGGTATCGAGGTCTCGATGGCCTCCGAAATGGGGAGTGGACTGGGAAGGCCTCGATAGCCTTCGAGGTGAGGAGAGGGTTGGGGGAGGTCTAGATGGCCTCCATAATGGTGAGTGGGTGGGGGTAGCCTCGATAACCTTCGAGGTGAGGATTATGTTGTGGGATTCCCCGATGACCTTTGTAGTGGGGAGTGGGTGTAAGGACTCCTCGGTGTCCTCCAGAGGGGGGGGGGGGCGTAGGTGGGGTATGGAGGTCGGTGGCCTCCATGTGAGGAGTGGGTGTGGGAAGCCCTTGTGGCCTCTAGAGGGCGCGGAGAGAAGCCTCGATAACCTTCGAGGTGTGGAGTGGGTGGGGGAAGGCCTCGATAACCTTCGAGGTGAGGATTATGTTGTGGGATTCCCCGATGACCTTTGTAGTGGGGAGTGGGTGTAAGGACTTCTCAGTGTCTTCCAGAGGGGGGGGGGGGGCGTAGGTGGGGTGGAGGTCGGTGGCGTCCATGTGAGGAGTGGGTGTTGGAAGCCCTTGTGGCCTCTAGAGGGCGCGGAGAGAAGCCTCGATAACCTTCGAGGTGTGGAATGGGTGGGGGAAGTCCTCGATAACCATCGCGATGAGGGGTGCATTGGGGGAGGCCTCGATGGCCTCCGAAGTGGGGAGTGGACGGGGAAGGTCTCGATAACCTTCGAGCTGAGGAGTGGGTTGGGGGCGGCCTTGATGGCCTCCGTAGTGGTGAGTGGGTGGGGGTAGCCTCGATAACCTTCGAGGTGAGGATTATGTTGTGGGATTCCCCGATGACCTTTGTAGTGGGGAGTGGGTGTGGGGACGCCTCGGTGTCCTACAGAGGGGGGGAGGGGGGCGTAGGTGGGGCACGGAGGTCGATGACCTCCATGTTAGGAGTGGGTTAGGGAAGCCCTTGTGGCCTCTAGAGAGCGCGGGGAGAAGCCTCGATAACCTTCAAGGTGGGGAGTGGGTGGGAGAAGACCTCGATAACCATCGTGGTGAGGGGTGCGTTGGGGGAGACCTCGATGGCCTCCGAAGTGGGTGGGGGAAGGCCTCGATAACCATCGCAGTGAGGGGTGGGTTGGGGGAGGCCTCGATGACCTCTGAAGTGAGGAGTGGGCGGGGGAAGGCCTCGATAACCTTCGAAGTGAGGAGTGAGTTGGGGGAGGCCTTGATGGCCTCCGAAGTAATGAGTGGGTGGGGATGATAGCCTTCGAGGTGAGGATTGGTTTGTAGGATTCCCTAATGGCCTCTGTAGTGGGAGCAGGTGTGGGGACCTCTCGGTGTCCTCCAGAGTGGGGGGGAGTAGGTGGGGTATCGAGGCCTCGATGGCCTCCAAAGTGGGGAGTGCGCGGGGAGGCCTCGATAACCTTCGTGGTGAGGAGTGGGTTGGGGGAGGCCTAGATGGCCTCCGTAATGGTGAGTGGGGGGGGGGGTAGCCTCGATAACCTTCGAGGTGAGGATTATGTTGTGGGATTCCCCGATGACCTTTGTAGTGGGGAGTGGGTGTAAGGACTCCTCGGTGTCCTCCAGAGGGGGGGGGAGGGCGTAGGTGGGGTATGGAGGTCGGTGGCCTCCATGTGAGGAGTGGGTGAGGGAGGCCCTTGTGGCCTCTAGAGGGTGCGGGAGAAGCCTCGATAACCTTCGAGGTGAGGAGTGGGTGGGGGAAGCCTCGATAACCATTGCGGTGAGGGGTGCGTTGGGGGAGGTCTCGATGGCCTCTGAAGTGGGGTGTGGGCGGGAAGGCCTCGATAACCTTCGAGGTGAGGAGTGGGTTGGGGGAGGCCTTGATGGCCTCCGAAGTAATGAGTGGGTGGGGATGATAACCTCCGAAGGTGAGGATAGGTTTGTGGGATTCCCTAATAGCCTATGTAGTGGGGAGTGGGTGTGGGGACGCCTCGGTGTCCTCCAGAGGGGGAGGGAGTAGGTGGTGTATGGAGGCCTCGATGGCCTCCGATGTGGGGAGTGGGCGAGGAAGGCCTCGATAACCTTCGAGGTGAGGAGTGGGTTGGGGGAGGCCTTGATGGCCTCCGTAGTGGTGAGTGGGTGGGGGTTGCCTCGATAACCTTCGAGGTAAGGATTATGTTGTGGGATTCCCCGTTGACCTTTGTAGTAGGGAGTGTGTGTAAGGACGCCTCGGTGTCCTCCAGGGGGGTCGTTGGTGGGGTATTGAGGTCGGTGGCCTCCATGTGAGGAGTGGGTGAGGGGGGCCCTTGTAGCCTCTAGAGGGCGCGGGGAGAAGCCTCGATTATCTTCGAGATGGGGAGTGGGTGGGGGAAGGCCTCGATAACCATCGTTGTGAGGGGTGCGTTGGGGGTGGCCTTGATGGCCTCCAAAGTAGGGAGTGGGCGGAGGAGGGCCTCGATAACCTTCGAGGTGAGGAGTGGGTTGGGGGAGGCCTTGATGGCCTCCGTAGTGGTGAGTGGGTGGGGGTAGCCTCGATAACCTTCGAGGTGAGGATTATGTTGTGGGATTCCCCGATGACCTTTGTAGTAGGGAGTGGGTGTAAGGACACCTCGGTGTCCTTCAGTTGGGGGGGGGGGGGGGGGCGTAGGTGGGTTATGGAGGTCGGTGGCCTCCATATGTGGAGTGGGTGAGGGAGGCCCTTGTGGCCTCTAGAGGGTGCGGGGAGAAGCCTCGATAACATTTGAGGTGAGGAGTGGGTGGGGAAGGCCTCGATACCCATCGTGGTGAGGGGTGCGTTAGGGGAGCCTCGATGACCTCTGAAGTGGGAGTTGGCAAGGGAAGGCCTCGATAACCTTCGAGGTGAGGAGTGGGTGGGGGAGGCCTTGATGGCCTCCGAAGTAATGAGTGGGTGGGGATGATGAACCTTCGAAGGTGAGGATTGTTTGTGGGATTCCCTAATGGCCTCTGTTGTTGGGGAGTGGGTGTGGGGACGCCTCGGTGTCCTCCAGAGGGGAGGAGGAGTAGGTGGGGTATGGAGGCCTCAATGGCCTCCGAAGTGGGGAGTGGGCGGGGAAGGCCTCGATAACCTTCGAGGTGAGGGAGGCCCTGTGGCCTCTAGAGGGTGCGGGGAGAAGCCTCGATAACATTTGAGGTGAGGAGTGGGTGGGGGAAGGCCTCGATACCCATCGTGGTGAGGGGTGCGTTAGGGGAGGCCTCGATGACCTCTGAAGTGGGAGTGGGCAAGGGAAGGCCTCGATAACCTTCGAGGTGAGGAGTGGGTTGGGGGAGGCCTTGATGGCCTCCGAAGTAATGAGTGGGTGGGGATGAACCTTCGAAGGTGAGGATTGGTTTGTGGGATTCCCTAATGGCCTCTGTTGTGGGAGTGGTGTGGGGACGCCTCGGTGTCCTCCAGAGGGGAGGAGGAGTAGGTGGGGTATGGAGGCCTCGATGGCCTCCGAAGTGGGGAGTGGGCGGGGAAGGCCTCGATAACCTTCGAGGTGAGGAGTGGGTTGGGGGAGGCCTTGAAGGCCTCCGTAGTGGTAAGTGGGTGGGGGTAGCCTCGATAACCTTCGAGGTGAGGATTATGTTGTGGGATTCCCTGATGACCTTTGTAGTGGGGAGTGGGTGTAAGGATGCCCGGTGTCCTCCAGGGGGGAGGGGGGGGGCGTAGGTGGGGTATGGAGGTCGGTGGCCTCCATGTGAGGAGTGCGTGAGGGAGGCCCTTGTGGCCTCTAGAGGGCGCGGGGAGAAGCCTCGATAACCTTCGAGGTGGGGAGTGGGTGGTGGAAGGCCTCGATTACAATCGTTGTGATGGGTGCGTTGGGGGAGGCCTCGATGGCCTCCGAAGTTGGGAGTGGGCGGAGGAAGGTTTCAGATAACCTTCGAGGTGAGGAGTGGGTTGGGGGAGGCCTTGATGGTCTCCAAAGTAATGAGTGGGTGGGGTGGCCTCAATATCCTTCGAGGTGAGGATTGGGTTGTGGGATTCCCCGATGGCCTCTGTAGTGGGGACGCCTCGATGTCCTGAGTGGGGGGGGGGGGGTAGTAGGGTGGGGTTTGGAGGCCTCGATAGCCTCCATGTCAGGAGTTGGTGGCCTCTAGAGGGCGCGGGGAGGAGGCCTCTATAACCTTCGAGGTGGGGAGTGGGTTGGGGGAGGCCTTGATGGCCTCCGAAGTAATGAGTGGTGGGGGTAGCCTCGATAACCTTCGAGATGAGGGTTGCTTTGTGGGATTCCCCGATGGCCTCTGTAGTGGGGAGTGGGTGTGGGGACGCCTCGGTGTCCTCCAGGGGGGAGGACCTGGGGAGTAGGTGGGGTATGGAGGCCTCGGTAGCCTCCATGTGGGGAGTGGGTGAGGGAAGCCTTGTGGCCTCTAGAGGGTGCAAGGAGAGGCCTCGATAACCTTCGAGATGGGAAGTAGGTGGGGGAGGCATCGATAGCCTTCGAGGTATGGATAAGGGGAAGCCTCGATGGCCTCCGAAGTGGGGAGTGATTGGGGGGAGGCCTCTATACCTTCGAGGTGAGTAGTGGGTTGGGGGAGGCCTTGTTGGCTCCGAAGTGGGGAGTGGGTGGGGGTAGTCCTCGTTAGCCTTCGAGGTGGGGAGTGGGTGAGGGAAGCCTTGATGGCCTCTTAAGTGGGGAGTTGGGGTGGGAGGAAGCCTCTATAACCTTCGAGGCGAGGAGTGGGTTTGTGGAGGCCTCGATGGCCTCTGAAATGGGGGAGTAGGAGGGGAGGGGGGGTTGTGGTGGGTGAGGGGAAGCCTCAATGGTCTCCAAAGTGGGGTGTAGGTAGGTAGAGGTCTCGATAACCTTCGAGGTGAGGAGAGGGTTTAGGGATGCCTTGATGGCCTCCCGTAGTGGGGAGTGGGTGGGGGAAGCCTCGATAACCTTCGTGGTGAGGAATGGGTGGGGAGAGGCCTCGATTGGCCTCAGAATTGGGGAGTGGATCGGGGGAGGCCTCGATAACCTTCGAGATGAGGAGTGTGCTTAGGAATACTCGATAACCTCTGATGTTGGGAGTGGGTGCGTGGAGACCTTGATGGCCTCCAAAGTGGGGAGTAGGTAGGTAGAGGTCTCGATAACCTTCGAAGTGAGGAGAGGGTTTAGGGATGCCTTGATGGCCTCTGTAGTGGGGAGTGGGTAGGGGAGGCCTCGATAACCTTCGTGGTGAGGAGTGGGTTGGGAGAGGCCTCGATGGCCTCAGAATTGGGGAGTGGATCGGGGGAGGCCTCGATAACCTTCGAGATGAGGAGTGTGCTTAGAATACTCGATAAACCTCTGATGTTGGGAGTGGGTGCGTGGAGACCTTGATGGCCTCCGAAGTGGGGAGTAGGTGAGGGGAGGCCTTGATACCCTTCAGGGTGAGGAGTGGGTGAGGGGAGGCCTTGATGGCCTCCGAAGTAGGGAATGGGTCGGTGGAGGCCTCGATAACCTTCCTTCGAGAGGAGGAGTCGATTGGAGGAGGCCTCGATGACCTCCGAAGTGGGGGAGTAGGTGAGGAGAGGGTTTAGGATGCCTTGATGGCCTCTATAGTGGGGAGTGGGTAGGGGAGGCCTCGATAAACTTCGTGGTGAGGAGTGGGTTGGGAGAGGCCTCGATGGCCTCAGAATTGGGGAGTGGATCGGGGAGGCCTCGATAACCTTCGAGATGAGGAGTGTGCTTAGGAATACTCGATAGCCTCTGATGTTGGGAGTGGGTGCGTGGAGACCTTGATGGCCTACGAAGTAGGGAGTAGGTGAGGGGAGGCCTCGATACCCTTCAAGGTGAGGAGTGGGTGAGGGAGGCCTTGATGGCCTCCGAAGTAGGGAATGAGTCGGTGGAGGCCTCGATAAACCTTCCTTCGAGAGGAGGAGTCGATTGGAGGAGGCCTCGATGGCCTCCGAAGTGGGGGAGTAGGTGTGGAGGGGGGGTGCTGTTGAGGCCCTCGGTGGCCTCCATGGTGAGGAGTGGGTGAGGGATGCCTCGATGGCCTCCGAAGTGGGGAGTGGGTGGGGGGAGGTCTCGATAACCTTCGAGGTAAGGAGTTAGTTGGGGGAGGCCTCGATGGCCTCTAAAGTTTGGGGAGTAGGGGAGGTTGTGGAGGCCTCGGTGGCCTCGATAGTGAGGAGTGAGTGAGGGGAAGCCTTTATGCCCTCCAAAGTGGAGTGTGGATGGGGGTGGAGGCACCTTCGAGATGAGGAGGGGGTTTGGGGCTGCCTCGATGACCTCCGAAGTTGGGAGTGGATGGTGGGAGGCCTTGATAACCTTCGAGGTGAGAAGTGGGTTTGGAGAGGCCTCGATGGCCTCAGAAGTGAGGAATGGGTGGGGGGAGGCCTCGATAACCTTCAAGATGAGGAGTGGGCTGGGGGAGGCCTCAATGGCCTCCGAGTGGGGAGTGGGTGGGTAGATGCCTCGATAGTCTTCGAGGTGAGGAGTGGATTGGTGGATGCATAGTTGGTCTCTGATGTTGGAAGTAGGTAAGGGGAGGACTGCGTGCCCTCCAGAAGGGAGGCGTAGGTAGGGGTGTGGAGGCCTCAGTGGCCTCCATGATGAGTGGGTGAGGGGAAGCCCTGGTTACCTCTAGAGGGGGTGGGAGGAGGCCTCGATAACCTTCGACGTGTGGAGTGGGTTAGGGGAGGCATCGATAGCCTTTGTGGTGGGGAGAGGTTGAGGGGAAGCCTCGACGGCTTGCGAAGTGGGGAGTGGGTGGGGGGAGGCCTCAATAAGCATAGATGTGAGGAGTGGGTTAGGGGATGCCCTGATGGGGGAGGGGGGGGGTTGTGGGGGCCTCGATGGCCTTCATGGTGAGGACTGGGTGAGGGGTAGCTTCGATGGCCTCTGAAGTAGGGAGTGGGTTGGGGGAGTGATGAATCCACGATTCATCATCTCAATATATTGTTCTTAGCAAAATCTCTGAGTAAAATCTCAAATACATGTCCATAAAATTAATAAATTAACAAAATAACTCTGTAAATAAAATACACTAATTATTGATATTGTACAAAATAAATTAACAATAAATAGCCGCAAAATAAAGGGGTTTTTCACATGTAAATAGCCCAAAACTTCATATATTTTTAATAATTTCCTTTCGATTCCTTTTCGGCTAATCCTTTATAAAAATGTATAGAAAAATACAAAAATACAAATTAAAATTTCACCTCAAATAAATACTCCTAGATCTCAAAGAGAAAAAGACGTAAATTCCAACTGATCGGCCAAATTCCCGCTCCGTATGAACTCCAAATTCAGAAACTCACTTTAAAGTTAAGTTAGAAAACTAGCTATCTACTAAAAGTAGTTTCATTAAAATCGGAGTTCGTTTGCAAAATTTGAGTTTTGGGACCTACATGTACGTTGTATATAATGTACATATTTTTCTTTTCTCATTTTTATTTACTTTTCTTAATTACTAAAAAATCCATTTTTTTTGTATTTTATTTTATTTCTAGAATTTTATTTTATTTTTGTTAATATCTTCATTAAAAATACAAAAAAAATTAAAATTAGAAAAATAAAAAATGTACATATCGTTTGTCTTATTTTGTAAATTCTCCCTTCTCCCATTCTCTTTTTTTATTTTCCTTTTTAGTAGCCAACTTTAAATTTATTTTTTATTTTTATTTTCTCTACTCTAACCTCTCATTCTACCATTAATTTCCATTCAACTCCACCATCTTCTATAACCTCTCATTCCACTCCATTTCATCCACCTTCATTTTTCTCCAACTTCCATTCTTCTTTATATTCATCTCCTCATCCTCATTTTCCCCATCCGTCATTCTTATAGAAAAATGGTGAGAGCTCATTGAGATCTATCGGTGACAGTGTTCCACCACGATACGAAGCGACGACCTCCTTTCAGGCGAGATCCGCGGAGCTCCGCTCCGTGTCGCAGTTTCCTCCAGGTCGCTGTGTAGCCTCGCATGCTCTGCCACATGCGCGAGATCATGACAGGAGTTCAGCATAGCTTATCCACCTTCCAACACAGTTTTTATCTTCTCATTCTTTATTATCAAATGGTTTTTTTTGTCTTAGTCATCTTCATTTTTTTTACATCTAAATCACACGATTGACACCATCACCATTACAACCATCATCTTTTCATATTTGTTTCATTTCCTGTTTTGAAAACAAAAAAATTTAAAATCACAGAAAAAAAAACAAAAACCCCAACAGGTGGTCGTCATCCCCTCTTCCACCGCCGACCACCGCATCTGTAGCTCGCAGCCGCCGCCGCCCCCAGGTCGCTCGCCAGCAGCAGGTGCCCCACCGCTCGCCGCCGCCAGGCCTTCTCCAGCCATGCACGGCCCTTCGCGCGCCTCCTTCAAGACCACCCCCTACACTCGCCAACGACCTGCACCGCCCCCTCCCGCAGGACGCCCCTCCTCCATGTCGTAGCCTCCTGCACGACCACGACTGCCTACCTCGCACCAACCGCCCACAGTCTCAGCCTCCAGCCGTAGCTAACCCTCCGCTTGCAGGTCCTCCCTCCTCGACGCGTGCCTCTAGCCATCGCCACCCTACCCCCAGGTCGCATACCCTCCGTAGGTCCGCCGCACCTCAAGCCCGCGCGACCCCACTGTCGCTCCTCTTCCTCGACGCTTGCTGTCCCCGTGCTACCTTGCGCAGGTCCGCTGTGCAACGCCGCCGACAGCGCCTCCGCCAGCGGTGCCCCACCACTCCAGCCTCCAGCCGCTGGCCACGCGAGGCCCCCTTGGCCGTCTGCGCCTACAGCCACTGCGCGCGGTACGTGCGCCCAATCGCACCTGCTAGCAGCAGCGACCACCAACCGTCGCCCGTGCACTGGCCGCCACCCCTGCTGGCCCTCCGCTGTGCGCTATACTGTCGCCCTCCCTCCGCCTGTAGCCTCCCCGCCGCCCCCAGGTACGCCATCGCCCGTCCTCCCCCATTATGCCCTAGGCGCCTGCAAGAACGAAGACGAGAAGGTCCCGTCTTTATTTTTTTATTAGAAAAGTGTATTTTATTTCGTTAAGTTTTTGTAATTACAAACAAGTCCTTGTACATGTTTTGTGTTGTTAAAGTTCATTTCTGTATTGCATAGATACCCTTGTATTTGAACGTTAATTTAGACGTCTTTATTGTATCATTTATTTTTAATGAAAAATATCATGTTATTGAGCAATTAATTTTGTATCATATTGATATTAATTTGGATTATTGTGAACTATGGTAATTAACTAAATTGTTTAAGTGAAATATTACGTATTTTACTCAATTTAAGATTTTAAATTCATATTTAGGTAACGGGTTGCTCCAAAAAATTCTTCAAAAATAAAAAATGATGCTTTGAAACATACTTTATTTTCTATCCAAATTTCATCTTAAGTGAAGTTGTCTTGTCCTTAAATAAATTATAAAGTGATTTTAGTAAGTGATTTTTAGTTAAATCACACAGTATTTTATGAAATTCCAACTCTCCTGTATTGCTTGTTAAAATACCGTTTTGAGATAATTCGATGTAAATTGATAATGTGGATTCATTAGGAATTAGTTACTTACAACCACTCTGTTTTCATTAAAAAATCATAAAAATTTATATATTTTCAAAAAAATTCTAAAAAAATTCATATAGTCTCTTTTCATCATGTTTATGTTCCAGAAAAAATTTCATATTTTTTGCATTTTGTTTGTGTGAAAAATTGCGTGAAAATCAATAAAAAGTGTGTTTTTCATTGTTGCATTTTAACCTGTAAATTTCCAAAAAATATGTTTTGCATTCATCACTCGATTAAGTTTCTAGGAAAAATATAATTTGGCTAAATTTGATTAATTTCTCATTAAAATTGATTTAGCTAAGCCGTGTGTTTTTTATTAACTTAATTCACCCGTATTTTTGCATTCAAATTCAATATTGCATTAAAAATAGAAAATAAATATACTTAGGTTTTCTGAATTGACCCAAAGTTGTTCCTTTGCCTCCCTGTGTTCGACCCCGGACTTGTACGGGATATAAATTTAAGCCGAGTCCTCTTCGCAGAGACATTTGATTCGGTTCTGCATGATTCACTAAGTACCCTGATTACAACGAGTACAAATTATATTAGCGAACTCGTCAGATGGCGCCGTTGTTGGGGAGGCAAACGACTTAAGGTTTAATTTAGAAAAATTTGATTTAGGTTTTCTCTCGGTAGTCTGATCCCCGATCCATCTTGTAATTAATCATTTTTCTTCTTTTTATCTTAATTTATTTATTTTCTCATTTTTGTATATATTTTTATTGTTAGTCTCTCTAATATAAATTTTATTTTCCTTACGAGGGTCCGATGGACTTAGAGTGCATCAGAGGTCGGACATGACGTACGCTGTTGAAGATGAGGGAAATTTAATTTACTTCTGAGAGCATTTTCATTTTTGTCAATTTTGTAATTATTGTGTTGTAATAATTTAGGTAATATGCTTTTTACAGTGCCTCTTGTTTGATAGCTCGCGCTTGTATCAAGATTGGACTTTTGACCCGTTTGTGGTCATGTGGTTGATTGACGTAGAATGGGACTTGCTCTAGCGACTCTTAGAGCATTTTTATTAGAATATTTTTATTTCTTGTGCCCGTAATCTTTAGGAACGCACATCACATTTAACGAGACGCACTTATACCGTGGAGCTATTAGTCCAAAATTAAACTATTCATCACTCGCTAATAGAACTGCCTGTCTAGGAACGTTTTTCTTGTTTGCATCTCATATAGCATAAAATTTCAATTCTGCATTGCATCCCGCATGTAGAGCGCGAGGATCACTATAAGTCTTCTAACTGGACATGCATCATTGATTTCACTATTTACATCGATTTTTCTCGACTCCTTTCCCCTTGGTTTTTGAAACTTAGGTTAAAAGGAAATCGGGACTGATCGTTAGACATGCTTTGTTTGGTGATTATTCAAGTGATAATCGAACTTAAAATCGGTGCTGCTAATAAGAGTTGACAAAAAATGACTAAAATTAACGCTTATTTTTGGGAGAGCAAAACCCTTGTTATGCTTGTGCTATTGTGATCATTGAGAGGTGAGGACGCATCCCTAGGATAATATCCAAAACCTACTTATAAGCCCTTATGTAATTCGACGTATATATTGATTTATCACCTAATCCAGAGGGGGGAGTAGGTGGAGGTGTGGAGGCCTCGATGGCCTCCATAGTGAGGAGTGGGTGAGGGGAAGTCTTGGTGGCCTCTAGAGGGGGGTGTGGGGAGGCCTCGATAACCTTCGACGTGGAGAGTGGGTGGGAGGAGGCATCGATAGCCTTCGAGGTGTGGAGTGGTTGAGGGGAAGCCTCGACGGCCTGCGAAGTGGGGAGTGGGTGGGGGAGGCCTCAATAACCCTCGAGGTGAGGAGTGGGTTAGGGGATGCCTCGATGGGGGGGGGGGTTGTGGAGGCCTCGATGGCCTCCATGGTGAGGAGTGTGTGAGGGGAATCCTCGATGGCCTCCAGAGTAGGGAGTGGGTTGGGCGAGTGATGAATCCACGATTCATCATCTCAATATATTGATCTTATCAAAATATCTGAGTAAAATCTCAAATAAATATCCATAGAATTAATAAATTAACAAATAAATCTTGTATATAAAATACACTAACTAATTATTGTATATTATATTGTAAAAAATAAATTATAATAAAAAGCCACAAAATAAAGGAATTTTTCACTTATATAGCCCAAAACTTCATGTATTTTTAATAATTTCATTTCAACTCCTTTTCAGCTAATTCTTTTCTAACTTGTTTATAAAAATGTATAGAGAAATACAAAAATACAAAATAAAGTTTTCACCTTAAATAAATACTCCTAGATCTCAAGTGAAAAGGCTGTAAAGTCAACTCCTCGGTCAAATGTTCATTCGTACGAACTCCAAATTCACCAAACTCACTTTTAAAGTTTAAATTAGAGAATTATCTATCCAATGAAAGTGGTTTCATTAAAATCGGAGCTCGTTGCAAAATTTGAGTTTTTGAATCTAGGTGTACATTGTATATAATGTACATATTTTTCTTTTCTCATTTTGTTTTTACTTTTCTTAATTAGTAAAAAATCCAAAAAAATCATTTTTGTATTTTATTATATTTCTAGTATTTTATTTTATTTTTTTATAAATATCTTTCATTAAAAATACAAAAAATTAAAATTAGAAAAGTAAAAAATGTACATATCGTTTGTCTTATTTTGTAAATTCTTCATTCTCTTTTCTTTTTCTTTTTTTATTTTATTTTCATTTTTAATAGCCAACTTTTAATTTATTTTTATTTTTATTTTCTCTTATTCTAACCTCTCATTCTACCACCAACTTCCAACTCCACCATTTTCTAATAACCTCCCATTCCACTCCATCTCATCCACCTTCATTTTCTCCAACTTCTGATTCTTATTCTTTATATTCATCTCCTCATCCTCATTTTCTTCATCCGTCATTCTTATAGAAAAAGGAGAGAGCTCATCGAAGTCGATCGGTGACAAGCAGCGTTCCACCACGATACGAAGTGACGACCTCCTTTCAGGCAAGATCCGCAGAGCTCCGCTCCGCATCGCAGTTTCCTCCAGGTCGTTGCGCAGCCTTGCATGCTCCGCCACATGTTCGACGCCACGACAGGAGTTTAGCGTAGCTGCTCCGCCTTCCAGCAAAGATTCATGTTAGTTTCTATCTTCTTCACATTTTTTTATTATTCAACAGTTTTTTTGTTGTGGTCATCTTCATTTTTTTACATCCAAATTACACTATCACCATTACCACAATCATCTTTTCATATTTGTTTCATTTTCCCTTTGAAAAGAAAAAAATATTAAAATCACAGCAACAAAAATACAAAAAAATTATAAAAAAACAAAAAACCCAATAGGTGGTCGGCATCCCCTCCTCCACCGCTGGCCACCGCATCTACAACCCTCAGCCACCGTCGCCCCCTGGCCGCTCGCCAGCCCGTGGGTGCGCCACCGCCGTCGCCGCCATGCCTTCTCTAGCAACGCGCAACCTTTCCCACGCCACCTCCAAGACCACCCCCTGTACCTGCCCGCGACCTGCGTCGCCCCCTTCCGCCAGACTCCCCTCCTCCAGGCCGCAGCCTCCTGCGCGACCATGGCTGCCCGCCTCACACCAACCGCCCACAGCTCAGCCACCAGCCGTGGCCAACCCTCCGCCCGAAGGTCCTCCCTCCTTGACTTGCGCCTCAAACCATCGTCGGATTACCCCCGGGTTGCAGACCCTCTGCAGGTCCGCAGCACCTCCAGCCCGCGCGGCCCCACCGATGCTCCTCTTCCTCGACGCCTGCTCTCCCCGTGCCACCTCGTTGGCCTTCATGGTGAGGAGTGAGTGGGGGGATGCCCTGGTGCCTCCAAAGGTGGTGGTGGGGGGTGAGGCCTCGATTCCATAACCTTTGAGGTGGGGAGCGGGTGGGGGAGGCATCGAAAGCCTTCGAGGTAGGGAGTGGATAAGGGGAAGCGTCGATGGCCTTCGAAATAGGAAGTGATTGGGGGGAGGCCTCGATATACTTCAAGGTGAGGAGCAGGTTGGGGGAGGCCTCGATGGCCTCCAAAGTGGGGAGTGGGTGGCGGGTGGCCATAATAACCTTCGAGGTGGGGAGTGGGTGGGGGGAGGCGTCGTTAACCTTCGTGGTGGGGAGTTAGTGTAGGGAGGACTCGATGGCCTCCGAAGTGGGGAGTGGGTGGGGAAGGCCTCGATAATCTTCGAGGTGAGGAGTAGGTTGGGGGAGGCCTCGATAATCTTCGAGGTGAGAAGTGGGATGGGGGAGCCTCGATGGCCTCCGTAGTGGGGAAGTAGGTGGGGGGGATTGTGGAGGCCTCGGTAGCCTCCATTGTGAAGCATGGGTGAAGGGAAGCATCGGCGACCTCCAAAGTGGGGAGTGGGTGGGTGTGGAGGCCTCGATAACCTTCGAGGTGAGGAGTGTGTTTGGGGAGGCCTCGATGTCCTAAGTGGGGAATGGGTGGGTGGTGGCCTCGATAACCTTCAAGGTGTGGAGTGGGTTGAGGGAGGCTTCGATGGCCTCATAAGTGGGATGTGGGTGGGGGAGGCCTCTATAACCTTCGTGATGAGGAGTCCGTTGAGGGAGGCCTCGATGGCCTCCGTAGTGGGGAGTTTGTGGGGGAGGCCTCGATAGCCCTTCGAGGTGAGGAGTGGGTTGGGGGAGGCCTCGATGGCCTCCAATGTGGGGGAGCCGTGAGGGGGGGGGGTGAGGCCTCAGTGGCCTCCATAGTGTGGAGTGGGTGAGGGGAAGCCTCGATGGCCTCCATGGTGAGGAGTGGTTGACGGGAAGCCTCGATGGCCTCCACAGTGTGGGTGGGGGGAGGCCTCTATAACCTTCGTGATGAGGAGTCCGTTGAGGGAGGCCTCGATGGCCTCCGAAGTGGGGTGTTTATGGTGAGGGGTGGGTTGGGGGTGGCCTCGATGGCCTCCATGGTGAGGAGTGGGTGACGGGATGCCTCGATGGCCTCTGAAGCGGGGAGTGGGTAGGCGGACACCTCGATAACCTTCTAGGTGTGGAGTGGGTTGGGGGAGGCCTCGATAACCTTCAAGGTGAGAGGGGGATTGGAGGAGGCCTCGATGGCCTCCAAAGTGGGGAGTGGGCGGAGGGAAGGCCTCATAACCTTCGAGGTGAGGAGTGGGTTGAGGGAGGCCTTGATGGCCTCCGAAGTGGGGAGTGGGTGAGGGGAGGCCTCCAACCTTCGATGTGAGGATTGGGTTGGGGGATTCCCCGATGGTGCTTTCAAGGTGAGGATTAATTTGTGGGATTCCCTAATGGCCTCTGTAGTGGGAGTAGGTGTGGGGACGCCTCGGGTGTCCTCCAGAGGGGGGGAGTAGTGGGGTATCGAGGCCTCGATGGCCTCCAAAGTGGGGAGTGGGCGGGGAAGGCCTCGATCACCTTCGAGGTGAGGAGTAGGTTGGGGGAGGCCTTGATGGCCTCCGTAGTGGTGAGTGGGTGGGGGTAGCCTCGATAACCTTCGAGGTGAGGATTGTGTTGTGGGATTCCCCGATGACCTTTGTAGTGGGGAGTGGGTGTAAGGACGCCTCGGTGTCCTACAGAGGGGGGGAGGGGGGGGGGCGTAGGTGGAGGAGACCTCGATGGCCTCCGAAGTTGGGTGGGGGAAGGCCTCGATAACCATCGCGGTGAGGGGTGGGTTGGGGAAGTCCTCGATGGTCTCTGAAGTGGGAGTGAGCGTGGGAAGGCCTCGATAACCTTCGAAGTGAGGTGTAGGTTGGGAGAGGCCTTGATGGCCTCCGAAGTAATGAGTGGGTGGGGCTGATAGCTTTCGAGGTGAGGATTGGTTTGTGGGATTCCCTATTGGCCTCTGAAGTGGGAGGAGGTGTGGAGATGCCTCGGTGTCCTCCAGACGGTGGGGGGGAGTAGGTGGGGTATCGAGGCCTCGACGGCCTCCAGAAGTGGGAGTGGGCGGGGAAGGCCTCGATAACCTTCGAGGTGAGGAGTGGGTTGGGGGAGGCCTTGATGGCTCCGTAGTGGTGAGTGGGTGGGGGTAGCCTCGATAACCTTCGAGGAGAGGATTATGTTGTGGGATTCCCCGATGACCTTTGTAGTGGGTAGTGGGTGTAAGGACGCCTCGGTGTCCTCCAGAGGGGGGGGGGGGGTAGGTGGGGTATGGAGGTCGGTGGCCTCCATGTGAGGAGTGGGTGAGGGAGGCCCTTGTGGCCTCTAGAGGGGTTCGGGGAAGAAGCCTCGATAACCTTCGAGGTGAGGAGTGGGTGGGGAAAGGCCTCTATAACCATCGCGGTGAGGGGTGCGTTTGGGGAGGTATCGATGACCTCCGAAGTGGAGAGTGGACGGGGAAGGCCTCGATAACCTTCGAGGTGAGGAGTGGGTTGGGGGAGGCCTTGATGGCCTCCGTAGTGGTGATGGGTGGGGGTAGCCTCGATAACCTTTGAGGTGGAGGATTTATGTTGTGGATTCCCCGATGACCTTTGTAGTGGGGAGTGGGTGTAAGGACGCCTCGGTGTCCTCTAGAGGGGGGGGGGGGGCGTAGGTGGGGTATGGAGGTCGGTGGCCTCCATGTGAGGAGTGGGTAAGGGAGGCCCTTGTGGCTCTAGAGGGGTTCGGGGAGAAGCCTCGATAACCTTCGAGGTGGAGGAGTGGGTGGGGGAGGCCTCTATAACCACGCTGTGAGGGGTGCGGTTGGGGGAGGCCTCGATCGGTGGCCTCTGAAGTGGGGAGTGGACGGGGGAAGGCCTCGATAACCTTCGAGGTGGAGGAGTGGGTTGGGGAGGCCTTGATGGCCTTCCAAGTAATGAGTGGGTGGGGATGAAACCTTCGAAGGTGAGGATTGTTTGTGGGATTCCCTAATGCCTATGTAGTGGGGAGTGGGTGTGGGGACGCCTCGGTGTCCTCTAGATTGGGGGGGGGTGGTGGGGTATGGAGCCTCGATGGCCTTCCGAAGTGGGGACTGGGCGGGGAAGGCCTCGATAACCTTCGAGGTGAGGATGGGTTGGGTGAGGCGTTGATGGCCTCTGTTGTGGTGAGTGGGTGGGGGTAGCCTCGATAACCTACGAGGTGAAGATTATGTTGTGGATTTCCCGATGACCTTGTAGTGGGGAGGGTGGTAAAGATGCCTCGGTGTCCTCCAGAGAGGGGGGGGGCGTATGTGGGGTATGGAGGTTGGTGGCCCTCCATGTGAGGAGTGGGTGAGGGAGGCCCTGTGGCCTCTAGAGGGCGCGGAGAGAAGCCTCGATAACCTTCGAGGGTGGGGATAACCATCGTGTGAGGGTGCGTTGTGGGTGGCTTCCGATGGCCTCCGAAGTGGGGAGTGTGCGGAGGATGGCCTCGATAACCTTCGAGGTGTGGAGTGGGTTGGGGGACGCCCTGATGGCCTCCGTAGTGGTGAGTGGGTGGGGGTTAGCCTCGATATCCTTCGAGGTGAGGATTATGTTGTGGGATCCCCGATGACCTTTGTAGTGGGGAGTGGGTGTAAGACGCCTCGGTGTCCTCTAGAGGGGGGGCGTAGGTACGTATGGAGGTCGATGGCCTCCATGTGAGGAGTGGGTGAGGGAGGCCCTGTGGCCTCTAGAAGGTGCGGGGAGAAGCCTCGATTACCTTCGAGGTGGAGGAGTGGGTGTGGGAAGGCCTCGATAACCATCGTGGGTGAGGGTGCGTTGGGGAGGCCTTGATGTCTCTGAAGTGGGGAGTGGGCGGCGGAGGCCTCGATAACCTTCGAGGTGAGGAGTGGTTGGGCGAGGCCTTGATGGCCTCCGAAGTAATGAGTGGGTACGGTAATGGAGGTCGATGGCCTCCATGCGAGTGGGTGAGGGAGGCCCTGTGGCCTCTTGAAGGTGCGGGGAGAAGCCTCGATAACCTTCGAGTGAGGAGTGGGTGTGGGAAGGCCTCGATAACCATCGCGGTGAGGGGTGCGTTGGGGGGCGTATGTGGTGGTGGTATGGAGGTTGGTGGCCTCCATGTGAGGAGTGGGTGAGGGAGGGCCCTTGTGGCCTCTAGAGGGCGCGGAGAGAAGCCTCCGATAACCTTCGAGGTTGGGATAAACCATCGTTGTGAGGGGTGGCGTTGGGGTGGCTTCGATGGCCTCCGAGTGGGGAGTGTGGCGGATGGCCTCGATAACCTTCGAGGTGTGGGAGTGGGTTTGGGGGACGCCCTGATGGCCTCCGTAGTGGTGAGTGGGTGGGGGTAGCCCTGTTATCCTTCGAGGTGAGGATTATGTTGTGGGATCCCCGATGACCTTTGTAGTGGGGAGTGGGTGAAGGACGCTCGGTGTCCTCTAGAGGGGGGCTAGGTACGGTATGGAGGTCGATGGCCTCCATGTGAGGAGGTGGGTGGAGGGAGGCCCTTGAGGCCTCTAGAAGGTGCGGGAGAAGCCCGATAACCTTCGAGGTGAGGAAGGGGTGTGGGAAGGCCTCGATAACCATCGTGGTGAGGGGTGCGTTGGGGAGGCCTCGTTGGTCTCTGAAGTGGGGAGTGGGCGGCGGAAGGCCTCGATAACCTTCGAGGTGAGGAGTGGGTTGGGCGAGCCTTGATGGCCTCCTGAAGTAATGAGTGGGTACGGTATGGAGGTTTGATGGCCTCCATGCGAGTGGGTGAGGAGGCCTTGTGGCCTCTAGAAGGTGCGGGAGAAGCCTCGATAACCCTTCGAGGTGAGGAGTGGGTGTGGGAAGGCCTCGATAACCATCGCGGTGAGGTGCGTTGGGGAGGCCTCGATGGTCTCTGAAGTGGGGAGTGGGGCGAAGGCCTCGATAACCTTCGAGGTGAGGAGTGGGTTGGGCGAGGCCTTGATGGCCTCCGAAGTAATGAGTGGGTGGGGATGATAACCTCTGAAGGAGGTATTGGTTTGTGGGATTCCCTACTGGCCTCTGTAGTGGGGAGTGGGTGTAGGGAAGCCTCGGTGTCCTCCATGGCTCCGAAGTGGGGAGTGGGCGGGAAGGCCTCGATAACCTTCGAGGTAGAGTGGGATGGGGGAGGCCTTGATGGCCTCCGTAGTGGTGAGTTGGTAGAGGTAACCTCGATAACCTTCGAGGTGAGGATTATGTTGTGGATCCCCGATTGACCTTTGTAGTGGGGAGTGGGTGTAAAGGACGCCTCGGTGTCCTCCAGAAGGGGGGGGGGCGTAGGTGGGTATGGAGGTCGGTGGCCTCCATGTGAGTAGTGGGTGAGGGAGGCCCTTGTGGCCTCTAGAGGGTGCGGGGAGAAGCCCGATTAAACTTCGAGGTGGGGATTGGGTGGGGAAGGCCTCAGATAACAATCGTTGTGAGGGGTGCGTTGGGGGAGGCCTCGTTGGCCTCTGAAGTGGGGAGTGGGCGGAGGTAGGCCTCGTTAACCTTCGAGGCGAGGAGTGGGTTGGGGGAGGCCTTGATGGTCTCTCAAAGTAATGAGTAGATGGGGGTGGCCTCGATATCCTTCGAGGTGAGGATTGGGTTGTGGGATTCCCGATGGCCTTTGTAGTGGGGAGCCCTCGGTGTCCTCCTGAGATGGGGGAGTAGGTGGGGTATGGAGGCCTCAGAGCCTCCATGTGAGGAGTGGGTGAGGGAAGCTCTGGGGCCTCTAGAGGGTGGGGGAGAGGCCTCAATAACCTTCAGAGTGGGGACTGGGTTGGGGGAGGCCTTGATGTCCTCCGAAGTATGAGTGGGTGGGGGTAGCCTCGATAACCTTCGAGACGTGGGTTGCTTGTGGGATTCCCCGATGGCATCTGTAGTGGGGAGTGGGTGTGGGGACGCCTCGATGTCCTCCAGGGGGGGGGGAGTAGGTGGGTTATGGAGGCCTCGGTAGCCTCTATGTGAGGAGTGGGTGAGGGAAGCCCTTGTGGCCTCTAGAGGGCGCGGGAGAGGCCCTATAACCCATGGAAGGCCGTATCCCGATATATCGTCGTTATATCGGCGATAATCGGTATCGATAGATCACCGATATATCGCTGATATGTCCAATATCGGGTATGACATGCAAAAAGCCTAGCCGAATCCCGATGTCGGCGATATGGCGTCGGATATATCGGCGATATATCGGTATCGACGTGGTACCAGATATCGATACCGATAACGATATGTCCTTCCATGCGATAACCTTCGAGGTGGGGGAGTGGGTTGGGGGAGGCCTTGAAGGCCTCCGAAGTAATGAATGGTGGGGGTAGCCTCGATAACTGTTAGAAAATCGTAAGCGGAAGCGTAAAATGGAAAAGATAAATAAAATATGAAGAACAGAACATTGGGATTTACGTGGAACCCTACTCCGTGAGGAGCGGGATGAAACACGGGAGAAGCCCTCAAAGGGGGTGGATGCTTCATTCCTTTTTCTCAATGCATACAAGAGTCTGAGGCTCCTTATATAGCCTCTCTAAACCTCCAAGTCCCACCGTTGACGATGTGGGACTAAACACTAGGATGGGGTAAATGGATCTCCTCCAGGATCCATTTACCCTGTTACAACTCAATGGGCGCACATAACACATACTCCAACACTCCCCTCCAAGGCTGGAGCATGCCAAGCTCTAGCTTGGACAAACAGACAGAAACTCAACTCAACGCTACAAGACACTACGGACAATATAAACCCAACGCGCACATTGCTGCAGTCGAGGACGTTGCTTCTCATGCCGTGCAGGTGAGAGGATGAACGGGCTGGAGTGTGAGTCAACTGAAGACTCAGAATCTGACCATCAAGTCTGAAATGCGCCTGAAGTCTCCTCGTCGGAGAACTGGTCTCTCCCATCTCTGGCTCAGAGAATGGTGCACTGCTCTGGTGTACCTATGATACCACATGAAAACCCTTGCCCTCAAGGGAATGGACCTCTGCTCTGGAGTCCCTATGGCTCACATGAAAACTCTGGCCGAACAACAACAAGAATGATGGGGACCTCGAACAAATGATGGCAACATATGCTCATCTGACAATGATCGCAACTCGTGCGTGTATGAAACTGGACTCGGAACCTTCTGACGTCGAGTCTGAACAACTGTAGAGTCTTGAATATCTGGCTGGTCTGAATAATCTTGCATCTGGCATCTGAATCTGGAGCACAAGACCTGTGACTCTACATATATACTCCCCCTTTCTCCATACTGGTCGGAAAACATGGATGGCATCATCGACCAAGTTGCGAGAAGACAAGATAAATCAGGGGTAAAACATGAACATTGAAAAATTTCTTGCGGTTTTTTTTTATAAGCTGTCAATTTTTTTAAGCCGTTCAAACATTTTTTACGACTTTTCAGATTTTTTTTGAATTTGCGTACGGCTCTTCATTTTGTACACGCCTTTTTTCTTTCTTCTTTTTTTTTTTAAAAAACTCTGGGCCCAAATTAGGGCCCACAAGAAACAGGTTCTTTTTTTTCTACTTTTTTTTTTGAAACGTGCCTGTTTTTTTTCAATCCA